>JASUDE010000129.1:0-25561 GCA_034509685.1 Colletotrichum cereale
TGTTGTTCATTTTGCTTGCAAGGAAACCCTAGCTGGCGTCGAGGTCATTGTCAATGATCAGACATTCAGACCCAGGACTGCAAGAGGAATGTGTGGCAAACGTTCGGGCCGTGGGAGGCAGCTATGCCGTCTTGCCCGCCATGGTTGGCTCAAGAGCTCATTGTCACTACCTGGTCGGGTTGATGTTCCAAGACCGGGGATTAGTTTGGGGTCCAAAAGAAGAATGAGCTCATGTGATATATGAGCTGCAGCGGTAATTTGGCGGGTGGTAGGTGCCGCCAACCACGGAGAGCAACGGTGAGGGGGTAGTAGTAGGTAGGTAGCCTATTCACAGTCTTCCCCTTCTGCTTCTTTTACTTCTTCTTCTTCTTCTTCTTCTTCTTCCCCAGCCTTTACTTACGTACCTTCTCCCGATCAGGCAAGTTGATTCCCAGGTCTCTCTTGAGAATTTGAGGAGAGTATCCGTACTTACTCAACGTACCAAGGAAAGTAGTACCTAGGTAACATGGACAGAATGCAAGAGCGAATGCACGACAACGACAAAGCGAAAGGAAGGTGTCATTCATCGACTTATTTGGGGTTGCACACTGGCGGTGGCCAGGAGAAAAGTGGAACCCTAAAATGGAATGCAAGCACGTACGGTAGGTAGGTACTGAGGTACTTACTCCGTAAAGGCAGCCAAAACAGACGTATTCATTGTCTCGCCAGGCATCGTCTGCGGCTTCGAGGCTTACGAAGATACTAGAGGTGTGACTGACTGTACAGATCGGTAGCCCAGGTATCAGGGAGGTAGATGGGTAGAAACAAGGTATGGACTTTTGTTCGAGTCAAGCGCGCGCGCGCGTGTGCCCACCCACCGTATCCGTACACTGACTGCAGCATTTCAGTCTACCGGTACACTAGTCTCGTCGACATGATCGCCCCCCGAAACGTGCTTTACTGCAATTCTCGACGTTGGGCTTACTGCACAACAGAAATACACCATCGTTGGGATTGGCTGGCTTGGCTGACCGAGACGCTAGGCGGCTCACCTGCTTTCTTCTTGCCATCGGTGCTCTGCTTGTTGTTCCACAAGCTGGCTAACAAAATGCCTCGTCAAGATCCTTCCGCTGTCCGTCTTGGACCCATCATGTCAACCTGACACTTCATCCAACCTCCACCTACCTACCTACTACTGCGGGACGTCATCCGTGCTTCTCATTCTTTACCCCTACCGCTTACACGACTGTTTGACCATCGAGGAAGGTGCCGTTTCTTCAGTATCCATCCGTCCCCGATCTTGTACTTCCACAATTCATCACTGACGTCCAGTCCGCCCACCGCTCTGCTTTCTATGCATATCTTTCCGCTGCTCGCCAAATCAATAAGCGGGCGCCGTGCCCCATGACTTCTCCTGTCTACCTCACACATCATCACCGGTCATGGTCCCGGTGTCTCTACAGTCGAGACGGACGACGAACTAAGCGAACCGTGATATTTCCCCTTGTCGTACGTATATATTTGTAATACCGCATGGTCCTTGTCCTTCATTCACCGGCATGATACTCCCGGCAAACCCTATTTTCCTTATCCGACAAGCACAAGCGTAACCTTGAAGCCCGGTCTGTTGGACGACTCCTGTTTTTTCTCGCCTCTTGGTTTTCGGCGGGCCTACCCCGGTCCATTGTTGGCTGACAGCTCCAATACCGTGGTCGTGGATGATTAAGGGGGGAGGGGTGCCAGTGAATTCAGAAGCGCGCTTCAAGTCGACGCTTTGCATGACCGACTCCAGAAGGCATTGGAGGCTGCTGTCACAACTGGGTACCCGGACGCAGTCTTCAACCCCCCCCCTCCGCCTCGAACCCCGGCCAACTAAGCAATCTTCCATCTCCGCCGTGGGGGTTTTCTCGGGCCACTCTTGACTACGTAGTGCCGTAGTGCCGCGAGGCCCGTCTATCGTCTGTCATAGCCTTGGCTCTCTGTCACACGTCGGCCGCCGTATGGTGGCGTCTGCGTCTGCTTCTGCTTACCCATCTCACCTCGCCTTACCTATCTAACCAGCTAGGGATATTTCGGTGCCTCTACGCCGTACGGATAACGGACGTCAATTTCGTCTGCAGAAGCGTTGTGTAACCTCGTGCCTCCACCCCTCGTGTTTCCCAGTCCACAGGTGCATGACCTGCCAGATGGTCAGCATACTATTGATGTGAAAGGTCCGTCTTTTTCATTGTTCGCTGATTACCCCCCTCCCCAGCTTCCAAACCTACGTAGGAGGAGGTATTGCCGCTGAGTACCGCGCCGGTTACATTGGGATCCATCCATCCTTCCATGGGTACACACACACACACACACACACACACACATGCGCAAGCTCACACACCTACGGCCAATCTGCCATTGCATCAGTCAGACGGATGTGCCCCAGACCAGACCAGACCAGGAACCGCGGCGCCCTTGATTTGATTAACTGCTCCCACCAAGACCCACCAACCACGGTGAGAGGCGTGGTGGCCCTTGGATTTAGCCGCTCGCTGCTCGTCTTCCTCTCACCTCTTGTCCTACCTTACTCGCTCTTACATACACCGTCGCTCAAGCTCAGCATGCTCAAGTTATGCATCCCGCCGATGATGCCTCCGTGCATATCCTCTCCATTCAAGATTTTTTTTTTTTCTCTTACTCTCTCTCGCCCTCTCTCCATCTCTCCCCATCGCTTATTTGTCTCCATATTCCGCCCAACCTGGCGGGCTGGTTGCGTTGGCTGGCTGGCCCTGTCCGCTTAACCGGTTGCCTCTACCACACACACACACACACACACACATACATACATACCCCCCACTCCATGTACTGCTGCCCTGATGTATTCCTTCCCACACCTATCAGGATGAAGACCTGTGTCGAACCCATCGCCTTTGACACTCCCTTCTGCTACTAACCGGCCATAGTATGTGCAACCAGTCTTGTATCCTCTCAAGATGCGTCCGCTAACATTTAGTCTTGCTCTCCCCTCTGGGCTTTCCCTGTCGTAGTCTGGCCGATGTCGTATCTACAGCAATATTCCCATTGACAGTAATCAACGACCTTGCACATTAGATACTGGGCAGTGGATAGCACCTTCCTCCGTCCGGACTGTTGTTACAGCTTCACTCGAACGCAATACACCGATCCACGTCAAATCCGGTATTTCTACCGTGAACCTCGTCTGACGTGAACCGACTGACATCCCTCCGCCTGCTTCAAGGCTCACCACCCAGCCTCGTATTCCCTATCAGCAGTGTCATCTCGTATGAACTGGAAAAGTCAGTCCATTACCAAATCGCCGAGTGGTCACGGCTCTTCTCTGCCGGACTACAGTCATCTGTTCAGGCGGGCCTGAGCGGAAAGGGTGGCTTTAGGTTCGTCTTGTTACTGTATGTATTCATCTGCTCATCTCCCGGTAAGCATTGAAGCCTTGGATCTCTATGTAAAGCTTATTACACTTACACAACACTGGTTCGTGTAACCACGCACTGACACTGAATAGAAACGAGCTGAAAGGAGCCGCACTATTATATCTCTGCCATAAAATATTCCCCAGAAATGCAGATCGACTGCCATGCTACGTTCAAAAATAGCACGGACCCTACGAGAAGCCTCTCAGCCATGTTGTTGTGGGACAGGCAAGACTGCATTCCCTTGAGAAAAATCCTTTCCGAGGACGATGTTATTGTCCTTCTTACGCCTGTCGTTGTGCCTCACAACAGACTCGCAGACAACGGCAAGGACCCCTTCGAACCACTGGGCCGTGCCATCGCCTCGAGACACCCATTAGTCCGACATGTTCCATACACGAAGCGAGGGGGCATCACCGGTGTTCACTTTGAGTTTATCAAGAGAGCCAAAGCCATCGTCTTCGTCATATCAGGGGCTCCTGTAGACGACGATGTCTCTCAAATCGACTTGGCCGATGCTGCCCGAACAATGGCGGACGAGCGCCCTCAAATCATAGTGGCATGCTGCAATCTGCAAGCTCACGGCCTGCATATTGATCATCTTGCCACAGTTGTGCAAATTCAAGGTTATTCACCGTCTGAACTTGAGACTGCTGCGTCGGTGATTTTTGGGGATCCTCGACCATCCATGGGACACGCGGTTCCCTTGCATAACCTTGTCATTGCGCCACAAGCATGGCCGGTCGAGGTTTGCGGTATCGACATGGCACCAATTCATCAGCTTTGGACAGAATGTCTTCCGCCCAAATATCACCTCCCACAGTACGCACTTGTCCTTCTTCTCCAACGAGACGGCTTTTCCAGGCACTACGTTGTGCGCGAACCCGAGAATAAGCAGATAATCGGCTTTTGCGCCACATACACTACGTATCCCGACGGAGGTCAGGATAATCTGCTCGGTTCACTGGCCGTCCTGATGGTCAAAAGCTCGTATCGAGGGCGGGGGGTAGGGCTGAGTCTTCACGACCACGCGCTCAAACAGCTGCAGAGGACCCGCGGCGTTAATCGACTGCAACTCGGCTCAGCCTTTCCGCGCCTTCTTTATGGTGTTCCCTCCGACTTTTTCTCGGTGGAATGGTTTTCGAGGAGGGGTTGGCAGATGAACGGCGTTCATCCCGGCCAAGGGCTGGAGGCTTCAGATTGGCTCCTCCAGTTTGATGATATGCCGGTGAAGATCTTCTCGTCAGCTGGACTGACGTTCCGGCGATGCGGCATGATTGAGTACCAACAGGTTTTGGATATCGTGAGCCGAGATGCGACCCGCAAGGATAACATGGGGTGGTACGACCAGTACTATACACTGGATGGCACGCCACACATAGAAGATATTCTCCTTGGCCTAGAGGGCGACACTGTTGTGGCCATCGCTTTGACCTATACTCCCAACTCCGGGAGCCCAGCAGGCAACGATCTCCCATGGGCAAAGACCATTGGGGCCGACGTTGGGGGTGTAACTTGCATTTGCATCATAGGTTCGTGACTACGCTGGGAGACCTTGGTGGTGCCTTTCGCTCACACCGACTCAGATGACCATCCGGAGATGGTGAACAGCCGAGACTCGGTCATTATAAGGTTGCTTGACACGTGCGTCAAGCTGCTAGCAGAGCAAGGCATGCGACAAATGTTCATTGATGGTGTCAGGGGAGGAGAGGCCGGGCTTCGGTCCCTGGGTAAGTGCCAAGCCATCAAGTTGTGGTCATGTTTCTAATTTGGTTATGAAGGTTTCCAGGAATGGGCGAGATATAGGGATGTCTGGCGAAAGGTTTGAGCAGAGAATCACTCGCGTGTAGCATCACACGGTCAACGGCACCTCTTCCGGGCCAAGATGCGGCATACTGCAATCTGCAGGCCCCATAGGCTCCATAGGCGATATCAGGACGCCGTGGAGCCGCTCGATTGATCTATCAGGCGGCGAAATCCGACAATCCGTCCACCAGTCCCCTCTCCACGCGTCAGGCGGTTGGTTCGGTTCATGTCAGCCCCCGGCTGGTGAATACTGGTGACTCATACATACTTTGACAGACACGGTAGCCACATCGGAACCAGCCGCCGACTCATTCATGTTTGGAAGAGGCCTGCACATTGGAGTGCGTTTCAAATACCAGCCCGAGTTCACAAATAAGAAGCAGGGTGGTCATCCTCTACTGCGATCTCAGACAGGGGCTATGAGACAGTAAGCAGAGCGCCCAATCGCGCTCTTTGGCCTTACTGACCATGTCTGACACGGGTACATGATGGGCAATCGTGGCACCTATCATAACAATCACTGTTCATTGATAATGGTCACGTCGATTTTGCTCTGACGTGAGCCCTCATGTCAGTTGACTGTTCTCTCCACCTTCGTTTGGTCTGATCTCATCCGTCTTACGCTACTCATTATCCGAACACCAGGGTTCAGGTATGATACGTCAGCACCTAGTCCTTCTGCAGCCCCTATTGTCTGGTTCAATGGTTATGAATTAGAACCATCGAGACTACGTTGAGGTTCAAGGCCGAAGAAGTACCTGGGAGAGATTCATGAGGGACACCAGCAAATGGATGCGTCTCTAGCCGTCATCTCTCGCATCCAAAGTCTTCAGATTAGATTCCAATCATGTCGACCAGGTTTGAAGTGCATAATTATCAAACTCAAAGACTTGGAACATCCTTTGTTTAACCAATTGGCGGCGGACAAGTCTGAGGACTTGATCTTGACCGCACCAGCCACCAGCCAGCCAAACGGCCAAACGGAACTGATCAACAAGCTTTCGAAGATCAATACAACGAGATCTTGTTGTCTGATCACAGCGAGTAATGTATCATCCATGCTCATCTGACGATCGCCGGACAGGCCAAGCCATCAATTCATCGTTTGCGGGGTCAAGTTCACTGAGAATGACGTAAGCCGCCATACCGCAAGCCCACAATATGCCTCAAGCTGGGGGGACAGAGCTCGGCGAAATACTGACCGGGAGCTGCCGAGACAGGCCATTTACGTCCGGTACCCTGTTTTCGGAGGAGCGGAGGTATCTCCGCTCTATGGCCCAGTCTATCCATGCATGATCATCGCCCGTGTTACCCAGATCCCTGGTCGCAGGTTCAGTCTCCGCCGAGATCAAGACCACAAGATGTAGCATGCCGGCCCCAGCAGTCTCGCTAAAAGTTGCCCTCGGCTGAATTTGCTTATTCAACAACGGTCAGGCGTCGAGGTTATACATACCATGGTACGGATATTCAAACACTGGTATTAGTACGTAGGAGAAGCCAACGATTTCGAAGTAGCAGTTAAGGGAATTTAAGTCATTAAGCACACAAACTGTTACTCCTGCGTCATCCAAGCAGCCGCCAGCATGAAATCGACTAATCCGAGGTGAGCGTGATGGAAAGCCCAAGAGGCCCACTGGCTCTTGGAACGCCTCCGTGAGCCGCACTGACTCTTTCCTTTTTCTTTCTTTTGCGGACCAAAAACAGTTGAGATGAGTAGCGGAATGGGCATCGCTGACATGCTTGCGGGTTAACTGGTTCGACGACGAGGCCTTCCGGTTGAGTGGGGAGATCTCATACTTCGGGTTTCTTTCTCAAGCTCGCCGCTGATACCGCACACTCTGACCAACAGATACAAAAACGGAGAGCCCTCGGTGGCCTATCCGAGGAGTAATGTAAGTGACAGCGGCCGCCCTGGACGCAAAATTGAGGCAGAGAGCCATACCCACGACTCTTGAAGCGACCGATTAGCGATGCTGGCGCGTAGACGACCGGGGTGAGAGATGAGAAAGAGGGGGTGAGGGCTCGTGTCTCGGCGATACATTGAATCATATGCTGTGTGGCCATTTACCCAGATCGGTACACACACCTACAACCGCCATTTGTCCCAAGGCCTCAGCCCAACTATAGCATCGACCCAAGGAGTTATCAGGGCCTGAGTGCGGAGGCTTCGATTGTAGATCATCACTGGAACCGAAGAAAAAAAAACTCATAACCGAGGAGTCGCCCCATTAGTCCAGAGATTCCTAGCTGCAGTGCCCAAGTCTTGGTAGCTTTGGCGAGGCGAGTAATCCCATCTCCGGTGCAAGGCCCTAAGCAACGAGCATCGGCTACTTGGCACACAACAAGCAACTCCTTGGTATCATCGCCCGTTGAATCTTGTACTCACACTCACACTGGGAGCAGGCTAATTTCCTCTCCTTTTTCGACACTGTGACTCTTCGGGCTTGTATGTTGCTGCGTCCTTGGCCTCAACGCAACCTGACACCTGAAGCCCTCAGCACCAGAATAGTAGAGTATAGTAGGGACCAAGCTGCCCACTTGCTTTCCGCACCTGAGTGACATCAAAGCAAGGCCGAAATATATTGTATATGCCGTCGTCGGTCTAGCAGACTTGGAGACGATTCTGGCTTTCCGATTTACCAGTACCGAGGCCGTTTGGTACTTCCAGCATTCAAGCTCTTCATCTACTGTAATTTTGTGCAATCGATATGCTTGACGGAAACTCTGCACAACGCATCACCCTGATGGGCTGCTCAGTGAGCGGCAATGTGTGTTCCCGAGTGACGTAAGTTGGCAGGTCGGTCCTGACTCAGTCCATTTGAATCAGGAGCGCCGTTGGTTCCGACCTGGAGTAGCATTCTCACGGACGTGTGCCATTGCAGAACAGGCAGTCCGAAAAGCACAAGGCCCGGAGGTTTCCTTGGCGGAGGCACCCGCCCGGGGGGTACAGGCCATCGCTAGGATAATACTGACTCACTCTGGGGTGGCTTTTGCAGAATGAGCGAAACCCCGGTTGGGCAGCGAGATGCCCGAAGTTCCAAACTGTGGACTCTGGCACAGCGTATCATGTTTGGCGAGCTAGACTAAACGCTGGGTTCCGCCGCCTTGACAACCTCCTGGTTTTATCCAAGGTTGCAGGAAAGACTGGAGACGCGGGGTTTCGACAGGCGGAGAAAGGTGTGTTGGATGGAAAAAGAGAGATGAAATTGTACGCTTATAATAATAAAACCGAGCCAGCCACATGGATGAAAGGCCAGTCCCATTGTCCGTAGCTAATATGTCCGTTTTTTTTCCATCTTTGTTTTACATAGCAGTAGCAACTAACCGAGGTGCTGCCTTCGCTGAGTGTCATCGCTGGGGACTTGTTGGTGAAGGAATCATTGACTGTTGGTTCAATAGCCCGGGCCGGCTTCCCATTCCCTACATCTAACAATCGAATGCCAAGCAGTGACGACCAACGAAACATGTGAGTCCTGACCTGCAAGCAAGTGGAACCGTAATTTCAAAAGGGACATGGGGTACCACGACCGAGGCCACAACATCAAGCAAGTCACACGGGGCCAAGACGTGCCTCGCGAGCTGCTGGTGACGCCGAGGCGGAGTACCACACCTGGAAAGCCTCGTGGAGAGCGGCAAACCCCTTTCGGTATCTACCGACTTCTCAAGAGGATTACGCAAGCCATATAGGGTTAACCTGCAGGCACGAATAAAAACGGAAAACCTTCGTCGTACCAAGCTGGACGAGTACGGCGGGGTGGCGGACGGGAAGATTTTCTAGGCCGCCAGGTAGCCAATGAGCGCCGAGGGGCGGTAAGGGGCGTTTTTGGGCGACGTCGGTTTATACAATTTTGGCTTTCCCCCAAGGATTGAACCAGAGGCTGTAACCTCTTTTGATAGGGCGTAGGTATCCGGTAGAATGGGATAGTAATTAAGAGTCTGGAATTGGGGAATGGGGGGGACGAACGTGAAGCCCAAGTCTCACGATCGTGATTCGTGAGGTGAGTGAGGAGTCCAGCTTTGATGCTCGGGGAATTACGAATCTTGGACCGCCCCTGGGGGTTACGGATTTCACCAGCCAAGTTTATCGCGGCATCTACTTCAGGGCGTAAAAGCCTTAGACGTACTCCTCTGGATCCGTCGTAACCTTGAGTGCCCTTGGCCTCAGCCCGACAAGAAAGCTACCGTCGTCCCATTGGTGCTATCGGCTTGTTCTCCCGTGACTTCACAATACCTCTCTTTCTCGCGGGCATACGGCCGCATTCCATATTTCTCACCATACGTTTATGGGGCCTTTCTGGCAGCTTCATTGCATGTTTTCCTTTTAAAGGGCGGGGGGGGGGGGGGGGGGGGGGGGGTTATCATGTGTTTTGCGGCATAATCGACGAATAGGGGTGTGCCAACCCCTTGGTGCTGCTTTTTGTGCGTATCGAAATGCCCTCGGCGTTCTTCTATGGATGGTCTTATTGAAAGTGTCAATGAATCAAACAACACCGGGTGAAAAACAAGCCTAAAACAGCACGTTAACCCTATGCCATTTCCTCCTTGAACTTCACCACCCGAACACCAATGACGAATCTGCTGCGCAAGAGCCCAGTGGCTATTGGCAACGGCGGGGGAAGAGCAAGCAAAGTCAAAATTGTGCTGCCCACCACTTTGACCAAAGTTCCTTAACAAGATCGAGGCCCCACGAGTCGAGCGTTGGGGGACTAGCAGCGGCCGTGGCTGAAGGCGCGGGTAGATGCGTGTGTGACGCGTAACGTAGGGCAGAGTCTCGTAATTCTCCCTCGTTGTTGTCTGACGGCGCAGCTGTTGAACACCCTACCCTGCGGAAACAAAACGATTGCAAGTCAACTGCTGCTCGAATTATTTTTGCAACCTGCTTGGAAGGTCGATCGCAAGTCTACCGCGCCTAAGTGTCTTCCAGTAAACGACCCGGACTTCGGGGCAATGGGCTTCTTATCTGGACTGAGTGAGTGCGTCTGCGCAATGGCGGCATGTCTGGGTATTAGCCACATACGATTGAAGAAGCCTCATACCTATCATACAGTCAATCCAAGAAGCTGGACAGGAAATGGCACCGAGTTTAGTTGGAGAAGTGGGATGTGTCCTTTTCGCGTCAGATTGGCCTACAGACAAGCAGGACTCAACAATTCCTGTAAGAGCAAAAAACAAGAAAAACTTTTGGTGGTATTCGTTCCCAAAGATCCGCCGCCCTCTTTTACCCCGCGCTCCCGTGCCTAGTAAGAAGTCGTCAAAGACGCCGTGTGTTGAGTGTTTCGATCCGATTTTCTCTTTCGCCATTAAGTCCCGACACACGCGTCGACACCTGTTTTTTTGTTGTTACGATGAATTTGAGAAGAGATGGTACACCACTGTGTTACGCCCATTTGGAAAAGTCAACCGACTCGACGAGGGACTCAATACCGTTTCCTGGTGAAACCTCCGTGTCGTTTGTCGTGGTAGAGAGCATTGAGCTCCGGTGGCTAGTCTGTTCGCTTGTGCTGGTGAAGAAGGTGGCAACCGAAGACCGACGCAGGCTGCTGAAGCTGTCGCGCACATTGGCCGAAGACTTGGACACATCCGCACCCTGGGCGGCAGAGAGGCTGTTGCCAACGACTGCGCCACCCAGGGAGGTCGGAGGCGGTGAGGGCGTCGAAGCACTGTTCATATGGCCGAGATGGGGATGCGATGTCTGATGCAAGCTTGGCACGTTCTTGGGACCATACTTCTCACGCAGCCGCTTGATATCCCTGAGCCTGTTGCGCCAAGAACTCACATGTTCGCCGCCTTCCCGGTTGGCCCAGACCAGGCAAAACACGGAAGCGTTGAGCGCCAGCAACCGAATGAACCCTGGCAATGCCCTCAGACTGACCATCTTTGTTTCGGACGCTGGGGAGATCTCCGGGAAGCCTGGCTTGCTCATGACTTGCACTTTGTAGAAAGGCGGATGTTTTCCTTCACTCGGTGGGTTCTCCCTTATGGTGAGGAAAGATGCCCTCGCCTCAGGGGTGATGACTATGTTGACGTAATTGAAATCGCTTGGGAAGGTATCGAATCTGAAGGGCATGCCGGAGTCGTTGAAGATGATGTTGACAAAGTCGTTGCCAATGTGGCGTTTTTTCAGGATGCATTGAGGATCCCGTTCCAGGTTGGTAGGCATTTGAGTGATGACGTGGAACACCATTTCTGTTACCTTGTCACGCCAACAGAAGGTGTATTCGCCGTCGGTATCGTATTCTCTGTCTAGTCCCTGGGTGTTGAACTTTGAGCCCTTGAGCCTCGTCAATGTGCCCAACCCGTTGAGAAAAGCCACATAATCGCTGCTGCCCGAGACATTGGAAAGTATCTCCGTCTCTTGGGTTTGGCCTTCGCCAATATACACCACGCCGACTTTGTGCCCATCCACAGTCGAGTTGCGGTCAAAGACTCTGATAGCTCTCTGAATCACGTCGTCGTCTGGGAGAGGTATAGGCCGAGCGGTCTCTTGCGTCTGAGGAGTAGAGGTCATCAACTGAACCATCAAATGACTAGGCAAGATGTTGTTGTTGGTCAACTGTCCATCTCTCGAGACGTCCGAGATGTACTGATCTTGGTGTGCTGGGCGTGGGCGGAAATTCTCGTGTACAATGTACGAAGACGTTCCCGAAGGCTGTCGCTTGGTGATTTGAGACCATCCGGTCGTGGTTGATTGCTCTATTGTCACGATGCTGTTGCCCATCAGCCATCTTCGCTTTAAAATCTCGCCGAACCGCTCTCTAGTAAAGAGAAGATCTGATGAAGATTCGTCCGCGTCAGCAAAGGCGACCCTTTGCATGAAATCGAGCGTGACCAAGGCTTGCTCTTCAGGGTTTTGTCCGCCATCCACGTCGCTGAGCAGATTCTTGGCAATCCACCCGACGTGATTGACACGATCTGGTAGTTTCAAGGCCAGAAACCAGAACGTAATGACATGGTACGCCAGAGCATACACATATTGAGGTAGATCGTCTGCAGCGTTCGGATGCAAAAGATCCGGAGTGGAACTAGTCGGCGTTGATGCTTCGCTGTGAAGACTGCCTCGCTGGGTTTGTTTTTTGTCTCGCACGTACTGAAGGTAGCGAACGCAGATTCCAAATACGATACGGTACTCGTCTTCGCGGAAGTTGACGTACAGACTCTGCATTCTGCTCAGACAAGCAAGGAACTCCAGGATGTGCATGGCCACATGGGGCTGCGTGATGATTTGCGCCATCTTTTGCAGCATTTGCACCAGCGTTTTGCTCGTAGATAGAGGTAGTTCGTGGCAGCAAATTGATAGTGCATGGATGCAATACTTGGCGCACCGCTCCCAAGTCGAAATGCCCTTGACGAATGCCTGTACAATTTCGTCCTCTTGATCCTTGAGGAAAAACTCGTGATAGCTCAGAATCATGGTCAGGCTGTGGAAGAGACATATGGCCACGTCGGCACGCCGCAAACCTGTAGAGGTCGGTGGTTCTTGGAAGTTGTTTGTCCGTATCTGCTCGCACGTCACTCGCCGGAGCTCTTGTATCTGCGGCACTGCGCCACGGAATATCGCATGATTCGTAAGTTGCGAGGGCAAATGAACCAAAACCATGCTGTATATCTCCCACTCACAACCGTGCTCGATGATGTGGACAATGGTATCGAGCCAAGCATCCATGTTCAATACGATTTGCTTCGCTTCAACGGAGGATGCCTCGCTTCCCTCTGCGGCCTCCGAACCTAGGTCTTCAACATGTGATGCTAGGATGGGGCTCGCAATGGCTGTTGGAGTCTCGGGTAGGGCCTCCGGGTCTGGCAGGACCCATAGTTGTTTGTAAGAATAGGATGATTTTGCCCCGCTAATGGAACGAATTGGAAAGACTCTATCCTGGGTTCCGGAGCTGCTGAATGAGATGCCTCGCGTGGTCCGGGAGACGGCACCTTGTTCCGCTCTTGTGGCTCGAACGGGTTGCGACGCGTCTTCGGCTTGCTTCCGAGCCCGGGAAGAGACTGTGTGTAGGAGTGTGGCTGCAAGACCTTCAGATTCAGTGTCATTGATCAAGAAAACTCGGTTTGCCCAATCGGCTCGGAGCCGGAATAGTAGTTTCATCGCCGTAAGTCGAGCATCAGTCTTGCAATGTTGTGTCTTGGCAATGTTGACGAGCGTATCGTATAGTTTGATCGACTTGGCTCCGTCAAGGTTCATGCATCGCATGAACAACTTGACATAGCCCCTCGTTACGACCCCCGAGGCCGTATGACTCCTTGGAGGGGCTGCTTCGCCACCAACGGGAGTCGTGGGCCTAGACGCAGACGATGTGATGGGAGACAACAGACGGTCGCTCACGACAATCGTCCTCAGCGTATCGGTAATGTAGTTGAAGAGCTCCAAGTCCGAGGAAACAGCAACAGAGACCATAAAAGCGACGACCGACTCTAGTACAAGGAGATTGGTCTCATCGGCTATGTTGCTGAGGAGGTCCTTGATGAGGTTAGGAACGCAATCATCGTCACCGAGCCCTTCTCCGATGAGATCCATCATGTCGTAAGACTCAGTCGCCGCCTGAAGAGATAGAAGGCGGGTTTCGGAACTCCGACTTCGGTTAGCGTAGAATTCTTTCAGTACCAAGGACAGGTTCTCCTCCCACTGCAGGTCTGAAGGCGAACAGCATCGAAATTCTTGGAAATAGGTGAGAACCACGCGTGCTGTCGAGTCTGGGAGTCGATTGTGAATATCGATGAAGAACTTGATGATTGTCTGCCGCGGGACAAACTCGCCCGACTTGCGGCTAGCCAGCTCCTCCAGTCGCTTGATCAGCTTCAGCAACTCGACTCCGATGGCTCCATCTGGTCGGTCAGGCTCGTTTGCCAGGGCAATCATTTCACTCCTGATAACGATGCCCGGAGGCGCCTTTTTGGAGCATTCGGCGGCGATGGACAGCAGGGTTGACCAGTCCTCCTCGACAATCAGGCTGTGAATCTTGCCGTCACCATCCCGGAAGAGAGAGTTGATCAGCTTGAGTACAGCGCAGTGAACTCGACCGGAATCTGTGCTGTGGACTGCTGCCACTAACCCATCGAGGAGCAGTGCGAATGGAACGGGGGGATAGCCCTTCTCCGCGCTCTTGGTCAGCAGCTTCTCCAGAACAGCCAGCACACCCCGAATATCCCTGGTGTCCTTTCCTTTGCTGCTACCATCTGCTGGAAGGTGCCGTAGCAAATCAACCAAGACTCTCACTGCCGCAGGACCACTGTGCGATTTCAGTAGAATGGATATGGTGTGCCATGCGGTCTTGGACAGGCTCGGCACAAGACAAAATATCGAACCCAGCACCAAGACGCACTCCTTGAAGCTTGCGGTAGGTAAGGCACCGAACGTGACAATAGCGTCAATGACATTGATTGAGGCCCGCAAGTCGTCTTCGATGGTTGTGCTCAGACAAATGGCGATCAGAGTGTCCATCAGACCAGACATTGCAGTTTCCTCAGCTACGTTTGAACTGAACTTGATGACCTCTCCGATGAAGGAAAAAAGCTGGTGCAAGTTCTTCTCCTCTCCCGCGGCAGAGACTCTAGCCTTGCCGGCATTCTTCTTAGCATCACGGCTAGCTTGCTTTCGTGCTGCCTTGACAGCCTGGTATACCTCACGGAGCCATCTTTGCAGCACCCCGATGACTTGATAGTCGAATCCAGATAAATCACGGCCGTGGTTGGTGAGATCTACGACGGCAGCAAGTTGCAGGTGGAAATCTTCGGGATTCGCAGGAGCCGTCAGTGTCAGGAAGTACTCTTGGCGCTCGAGATCTGTAGACGACTTGTGCTTGACACACTCCGAAAGGAGCTCCCAGCCAGCGGATCGCTCAACCTCCGATTTTGACGCATCAATCATGCCCTTTGCGGCGTACCAAATCTCCAGCACTGGATTCATGGGGTATTCCGCAACGGCGTATCGGAGCGAGTTTGCAGCCGCGATGCGATCGGCGACGCTGCCATTCCCGTTCTTGAGCAACTCGAACGACTCCATGTGGTTCGGCGATAAGCCGGCTAGGTTCGTGCGAGTGGCATTTACATGGTCGGCGAGCGGGGACAGGATCGAGGAGGAGGACTTGAGGCTCGGTGGAGGGGATTTCGTCAACTTTGCCCCGGTCAGACCCTTGAAGACGCTCGCCAGGCCGCTGGGGCGGGCCGGGTCTGGCGATGACGGCGCATCGCCTGGCGAGGGCGACATGTGCTCGTCAGGGTGAGGGTGCTCCGGCTGATAGCCCTTGGACGGGACTATGCGACGGAGCATGTTAGCAAAGCAGCAACAAAGCAATCTTCATATCGACTTTGGGTGTTGGGAAGGGCGGGAGTGGGTTGATGGTGTCATGCGTGTCGCAAATGATGACGATAGACTTTTTGAGGGCCCACAGCTTGCGATATGTTGATGGAATACGGAGTAGGTAATATGAGAAACGGCTGATGGGCCGGAGAAACGAGATGTTTGCAGATGATAACTTACAGGCAAAGGTTCTATCAAATCAGGTGGGAAAATTGTTGCAGATGTCCAGCAAGATGCGACGGCCTGTGATCACCCATTCAAGGCGACGAGCCGAGCTGCAGGCCAGATGGTCCCGAAGTGGAAGCGGGAGTAGGAGGGGTTGGGCGAGCAGCCGAGCAGCAAGCAAGGTCCCCGGCGCAAATGGACCAGCAGGCCTAGCGAGAAGAAGACGGGAGAGGATGGTTGCCGACAAATGGTGCAAGGATGGAAGGCCAGCGATGTAGTGCGATGGTAAGGTGGTCGGTTTGGCGAATGTTGGTGTCGGTTGTGCCAAGTAGTCGGAGTTGCTATTGCAATATCACCGAATCATGTCGCATCGTAGGGTTTTGCTAGAGTTTGAGCAGCCGGTGATGCAACTAGTAGGAAAAGTGACCAGGAGGAAAACTTGACGGAATGCTGATCCCATCGAGTTGGCGCAGCTAGGGGGGCGGTCTATGGGGTGGAGGTAGCAGGACCTTAGGGGGTCGAGAAATGCGGGTAGTACCTGCAGCAGGAACCAACAGTTCATGGAAGCACCTGCTTCTTCCCCCCAATACTATACCAAAGAGTACCAATGTTCCCGTTGTAGGTCACTGAGGCCCCACTTTGGAGGGCCAGTTGATCTTACGTGTTCCGCACCAATGTTGTTCCGGCTCAGAGGTCCGGGACCAGGTGGTGACGGGAGTCTATGGCGGTGGCGTCATCCACCTGTATGTGGGTAAAGCTTAGTGTGTTTGACGCCGGACCGGACCCAGCATCGTAGGATGGCTAAACTGCGAGCTATGTAGAGTTGGACGAGGTGGGATCGCTATTTGATCCTGGGTCACACAGCCTATGTACTCCGTTCCAGCACATGGAGGCTTCAGATTGGCGTACCTATGTCAGGCACCGCAAATTCCATCCAATCTGCCTTCAGATGCAGAGATGCTCCCGTCATGGCAGATGAAAGAAGGCGGCCAGAGGCAGGAGCGGGGGAGCAGCCCTGTGTCTCTTATTTTACCTCTTTCATTCTCATCCCATAATTTAACCATGCAAAGTAGGTAAGGTAGGTAGGTATTCTTAGCTAAGACATCCTCTTCGGCAGCTGTGGCTGTGGCGGCTTCATCTCTTTTTCATCCGCATGCCAAGTTCCTAGTTTGGTTGGCTGCACTGAAGTCCTTCCCCATTTCAGTCACTCAAGTACCTCAAAATGCACCAACCGTCCTTTGAACCCCGCAGTTTTTCCGACTGTATCACACAGGGACAGGTACTTGTCAGTGTCTTGCCGGTCACCAGCCAATGACGGCAAGTGCCCCACAGCATTTTCTATGTCTTTTCCATCAGCTAAGGCACTATGAAGGCAGCCTCGCCCCCCACAGCAACACATCCCATCTCAAAAAGTTCCGCGCAGAAAAAGAGTCCAAGAACAGACACTTTTCACCGCCTCCCCCCCTCTTCCACATCCCCATCTACACGACGCTGTGAACTCTGTCAAGATGGCCTCCCAAATGGGCACCATTGCCCAGCTGCTGGATGCAACTTTAGATCCCGGCACTCATAAGAAAGGTACACCAATCCTCCCGCGCTGCCTTTTACCCCGCCAAGTTTGTTTGCATGCTAATAAACAAACGTGCCAAACAGCCGAGCAAGCCCTCAAGCTCGAGCAGGGCAAGCCTCAATACTCCCTCCACCTGCTCAACATCGTCGCCTCAGAACCTCTTCCTCTCAAGACCCGTCTAGCCGCCGCCCTGGCCTTCAAGAACTTCATCCGCTCCAACTGGGTCGACGCCGACGGCAACTATAAGCTCCCCGGCGATGAGGTGCAAACAATCAAATCCCAGCTAATCGGCTTGATGATTTCTTGCCCACCCACCATTCAAACCCAGCTCGGCGATGCTATCAGTATCATCGCTGACTCCGACTTCTGGGAGCGCTGGCAAACACTGACCCAGGAGCTCGTCGAGCGCTTCTCCCCCGTCGACCCCAAGGTCAACATTGGCGTCCTCGAAGTCGCCCACTCCATTTTCGTCCGCTGGCGCCCTCTGTTCAGAACTGACGAGCTCTACACCGAAATAAACCACGTCATCAGCACCTTTGCACAGCCCTTTGTGCAACTGCTGGTTCAGACCGACGAGCAGATTACCAAAAACACCCAGAACAAGGATGCCCTGAAGAGCTGGTTCGAGGCCCTCAGTCTCATGATCAAGATTTTCTACGATCTCTCCTCCCACGACATGCCCCCGATCTTCGAGGAACACCTGGCTTCCATCTCCGAGCTCCTCCACAAGTACCTCACGTACACGAACCCGATCCTCGAGACCGACGACGATAGCGAAGTCAGTGTTATCGACACCGTCAAGGCGGACATCTGCGAGGCTCTGGAGCTCTACACGCTCAAGTATGACGAGGACTTTGGAAAGTACACTGAACCCTTCATCACCAACGCCTGGAACCTCCTCTCCAGCACCGGGGCCGAGACCAAGTACGACTTGCTGGTCAGCAAGGCTCTGCACTTCTTGACCGCGGTCGCTGGCACGTCGCAGCACTCGGGTGTCTTCGCCGACGAGAACGTTCTGGGCCAGGTGGTTGAGAAGGTCATTCTGCCCAACGTTGCTCTGCGCGAGTCCGACTTGGAGCTGTTCGAGGATGAGCCCATCGAGTACATCCGCCGGGATTTGGAGGGCTCCGACACCGATTCCAGACGCCGGTCTGCTACTGATTTCTTGAGGAGACTTCAGGAGAAGTACGAGCAGCTCGTCACTGGCGTTGTCTACAAGTACATCAACCACTACTTGGAGCAGGGCAAGTCTGATTGGAAGGCAAAGGACACGGCCGTATACCTTTTCATCTCCATCGCTGCCAAGGGCTCTGTTACGGCTGCTCAGGGTGTCAAGACGGTCAATTCATTGGTCAATGTCGTGGACTTCTTTGAGCAGCACATTGCAGCGGACCTAATGGCGAGCGGAGGCGTCGAGCCCATTTCCAAGGTTGATGCCATCAAGTATCTGCACACGTTCCGCAGTCAGTTGACAAAGGAGCAATGGAAGTTGGCGTTCCCCCCTCTGATTCAGAACCTGGCTTCCGACAACTACGTCGTCTACTCGTATGCCGCAATTGCGGTTGAGCGCCTGCTCTTCCTGACGGATGATTCTGGCAAAGCCATGTTCCCCCGCGAGGACATTCAGCCCTTCGCCAAGGACCTGCTCGACCACCTGTTCAAATTAATCGAGAAGGAGAGGACGCCTGCCAAACTGCAAGAGAACGAGTTCTTGATGAGATGTGTCATGAGAATTCTCATTGTTCTCAAGGATGGAGCTGCACCTCTCGTTGAGGGTGTCCTGACTCACTTGGTTGCTATCACCAACATGATCAAACAGAACCCCAGCAACCCACGCTTCTACTACTACCACTTCGAGGCGCTCGGTGCGCTCGTCAGATACTGCTCTTCAACACATGCGTCCCTGTTCAACCAGCGCCTCTGGGAGCCGTTCAACCAGATTCTAGTTGAGGATGTTACTGGTGCGTTATATTGTCTGCTTTGGGCAAATCACAAAACATCGCTGACAGCTTTACAGAGTTTCTGCAGTACATCTTCCAGATCCTTGCGCAGCTCCTGGAGTCGAGCCCCGCAGATGCAATCTCGGACAACTACAGGGCCTTCCTGTCCCCTCTGCTCGAGCCGGCGCTCTGGGACACCAAGGGCAATGTCCCGGCATGTACCCGACTTCTCTCATCAATCATACCAGCGACTGCGGCCTACGTTGTTTCCGACAACAAGCTTGAGCAGATCCTGGGCATCTTCCAGCGTCTTCTCGCCGTCAAGAAGTACCAGTTATACGCGTTTGACGTCTTGGAGGCGATTGTGAAGTCTCTCGAGCCGTAAGTCATCGCTTCACCGTCGCGTCGCACTCTGTGCTAACCAGACCCAGTGGCGTCGTTGACCAGTACTTCGGAACTATTCTGAGCCTGATCTTCGCCAAGCTGCAGGGCAACCCCCCCGACTCGCTGAAGCTCCGCTTCGCTCGGTTCTTCCATCTCGTCTCAGCCCGCGTCGAGGCTGGTTATGGAGCCGACTACTTCATGCAGCACTCGGAGAAGATCCAAGAGGGCATCTTTGCCAAGGTGTACCCGCCGTTCGTCCTGGCCGAGACGGAGAAGCTGGCACGTCCTGTTGACCGTAAGCTTGCAGTGGTCAGTCTTACCAAGACTCTCTGCGAGTCGCAGGCTTTCGCACAGAAATTTGCCAAGGGCTGGGCCAACACGTGCAAGATCCTTCTTGCGCTGCTCGTCAACCCACCTGTGGTGTCGGCCGGACTTGGTGACGAGCTTATTGCCGAGGCCGACGTCGACGACATTGGCTTCGGTCTGTCGTATACGGCGCTCAACACCTGCAAGCCGATTGCGCGCGACGACTACCCAGACGTCACCGCGGTAGCTCCTTGGGTCAGCGCGTACATCAGCTCCGCCAACCAGCGCCACAACGGCGCCATCGTCAACTTTGTCAACACGCGTCTGACGCCCGAGCAGCAGCAAGCACTGCAGCAGTATTTGCAATAGGAGACGCTACCGAGCGGTGGGATGGGTTTACCGGACGACTGTGCTTTCTCCACGGCCTATGGTGGATGGAAGAGGCTTCAGTAGGAGCCGCAATGTGAGGGTTGCAGAGGAGACTAAAATAGCGCAGGACAGCGTCGTGAGTTAGGTAATGGGAAGAACGGGAAAGGGTCTTCCAGCAGGAACGAATTGAGTTCAGGCGTCTGCGGCGGAGGAAATATCATGAGCAACTCGATCACGGCCTCTGGACAGACGATATCAATCGGCCCAGAAGTTACTGCGCTTGCCGATTATACTCGGCTGTTCCAGTGTTTTCAGCACTAGAGTATGTTACTGTGAGCCGATGGAGGTGTTGACAACAAGCATTTTCGTCCTCTTTTGAATCGGACATAGAAAAAGTTAAAAGCAATTCGTTACCCAAAAGGCTTTAGGCTGTAGCATGTGCCCCCATCTCATCCCAGTGCCGGCGTGTACGTATACGTGCGTGGCCTGTGACCGCCCTGGCGTGAGAGCGAAGATGGGCTGGACGCCAATCTTAACTGGGAACAGGAGGCATATCGTCTGCGCCACCCGGCGCCGACCGCCGCCTGCTCCGCACGGCCCACGCCGTTCCGGGCCGACCAGACCGGGGACAAGTGACTTTTCGTTCCCGGCACTAGGTACGTAGGGCCCGGGATTTGACGCACCTTTCACTCAAGGACACTTTCCTGTAGTGCGTAGATTGACTAGCCACGGCGCGTCAAGATATGGGCAGCATGTCGGTTGTTTGGCCACCATGCTCCCCCAGGAGATCAAGAAACCTAGAGCGGACCGGTGCGCGTGACCAGTTTCCCCCCCACTTCTTCCCCTGGTCCTTGAACTTTTTCGTCTTCCCCTTCTTCCCTTGTCATCACCATCGGGACAACCGATTCGATTACCGTATCCGCACGCTCTGCTCCTCTTTCCTCTCTCTCTCTCTCTCTCTCTCTCTCTCTCTCTCTCGCTACGGAGTATCGTTCTAGAAGACGTGGAGAGAGTGGGGGGAGGGACGAGGGAGGGACGAGGGAGAGACAAGGGAGAGACGTGTTGAGGAAAATTCTTCACCGTCTCTAGGCCCCTGGTCCTGGAACCTGTCTACGGTGTCACGGGCCATGTTGTCGGCGAACCCCTGGGATCTCCAAGGTTCGTCCTGACCCCTGGGTGCATTCTTCTTATTTCCTTTTTATTTTATTACCTCCCCTTCCACCCAGACTCGTCATGATGCCCCGTAGTGGGGAAGGGGAGGGGTAAGACGTGGACAGGCCGCCGCCCGGCCCGTCGGGGATACCCTCTTTGTGGTCTGTCCGCCTGCCTGGGTTCACACGCTAGTGTACGGATAGGCACAGTGACGATGACAGAGTACCTGCCGGACCCTGGCGAAGAATGGTTTTGCCGTCGAAATCGCAAGCACAGTCGGAATGGGGAAACCACTGCTGCCGATCCCAACGGATATAGGCTATATGGGTGGAGGCGGGGGCCTCTGGGAATGGGGTCAAAACGAGATGAACGGTGCCACATGGGCGGGGGCGTCATGGTTGGCCAGTGAGGTTGTTGACCGCTGCTTCAATCTCTTTCACTGGGTGTTGACTCGTTTGTTATTCTTCCACGGGGATACCAAGGGATACCAAGAGTTTCGCGGTGACGGATTTAGAATCATTCATTGACTTTGTATTCAGGTATGTATCATACGTACACTACTATGTACTATCGTTTCTATATGTTCATCTGAACGTAAATCGGTCCCAGATCAGAAAATTAGCATATCGTGAACGTCCAACAAACGTTGCGTATCGTAACGAGAAGGTGGCCCACAATGCTGTCGGACATGTGCATGCCAAAGAAGGGGCTAAGCCGTACCACAGACACCGTGTACGGCGCGAGTCTGTTAAACTCCCGCTGCTCTATTATACCTCCGACATTGATGCTTTTCAAGAGCAAAACGAAGAAGGGAAAAGAACCCTTCTGAAAGCAGCGTATAAAGCCCAGCTGCAAAAACAATGCGGATTGAACAGAAGCCAAGATAAACGCCGAGATCCATTTCTGTGAACCGCAATCATAAGTCGTTATTAGATGCGAACAATGGTATCGTAAGATCAGAAACCGTACAACACATGTCAACCGTGTTGTGGCGTGAGATGGGTATAAGGCTGAGTGTAGATGGTAGTGACGTAAGGACATCGAGTCGGGTCCGGCCAGATTTGATGATGATGATGATGTTGATGTTGAGCATTGATGAGGGCTGACGGGCCCCGTCAGATCAAGCCGCCCTCGGAGAATCCGACACTATTCCGCCATCCATAATGCCGCTCCTGTTCCTCACGTTCGACATCGCGAGGCCTCGCGGGAACACCCCTAGCGTTCAGAGTACCTTTGGGTACTTGAGAGGGACTTAGGTCGTATTCGCTGCTGCCGCGACTGCTCCCGCCGCTGGTGTTGGTCTGGACGAGAAGTAAGCTGCTGGTGCTTGAGAGACGCTTGGTGAACTCGGTGAAGCTAAGTCGCTTGGCGCTGGAGCCGGACGCCCGCTTTTCCCCGTTGGCTCGGAAGTTGCCATCTTCGGATGTCTTACCGGATGAAGAGATCGGCACGTCAAGCCTTTCCTGGCCCGTGGGCTGAGTCTGGCTGGTTGTCATTTGCGTCACGCTGGACCGCATCTTGGAATGTGCCGTATGTGGTCGGGCAGGCGCCTGTAAGGGGATACTGAAGTTGGCGGGCGAGCTCCTCATCACGGCCGAGCGGGGTGACATGGCGTCGTCTTGACGGCTGGCGAGGAATTCGAGAGCGCGCTGAGCGTTTGGCGGGATCAAGGTATGGCGGTTGCCGTTGACATCTGCTTCATGCGCGTACTCTTCCTGTTCTTCGTCGTCGTCGTCGTCGTCTTCACCATCTTCCTCTTCTGTCTCGTCCTCGGATGAATCCTCATCCACGTCAAATGCGCTCAGCATCGCAATCTTCTCGGCGTGTGCTTCCTTCGTCTGGTGACGGATCTTTTGGTCTGCTTCGCGCATCAGGGCATCAAAGCGGGCCAGGGAGGTGAGCTTCTCTTCACCCGGTGTCTCACGTTCAGAGCCAGGGATACAGCGCAACTGAAAGGCTCTGTCTAAGATTGTCTCTCGTTGGTTTGGTGGTGAACTGGAATCGGCTCCAGGAAAAGGTTGTGCGCCTCCAGAGCTGACACTGCCACGCCCGCGGATAGGCGAGCTGACCGTGGACGATCTTCCTTGCGCGGCTGTCCAGCCCTCGATCAGTTCACTTCTTTGACAATCGCTCATCGTGGCCACAGGCGAGGGAATATCGGACGGGAGCACCGTGGTGTATTTATTAGGGTCCGGCATGGCGAAGCCTACGTGGGCTGGATGGTTGCCACTCGTCGGTGAAGAGACGTCACTCCGCTTGGACCGCAAACTTGGGGAGTCGGAGCTGTAGGTAGCAGGGCGATCCCGGCTCGAGTACGTCTGCATCGAGTTCTTGTGCTGCAACGTGCCGCGGGAATTGGGGTTTCCGCTGGGAGGTCGTGGGAAGTGATCGACATCCCGCGACCGCTGCTGTGTAAACGGATTGGAGAAAGATGGAGAGGCCGGGCTTTCGGGGCTCATGGGGAGCTTCCTCGAAATAATGAAACGGGCCCATTCGTGGAGACTGATGTGGTGATCGTCGGGAGGCGTGCGGAACCACAAGGTGGTGGCGGTAGATTCTTTGCTGGATATCAGACCAGCAGCCCTGCTGGAACGTCGCTTCTTCTCCTTGTCGTTGATTGTGATGACGAGAGTCGGCAGGACGGGACCTTGTTTGCGATGGGCGAGCATTTGAACTTGACAGTCGACAACAGAGCTGACGGAGTACTGGTACGAGGGTTCCCAATCTTCCTGCAAGTTCAGGAGGCTTAGGTTGGGGCCAGAGAACTCCGTCATGTTGAGCCTTACCTTGGGCTTAAATATGGATATGTAATAGTCGTCGTTGGCGAGAGCCCTGGGCTGGATCTTTAGAGGTACGCCATTGCGGTTTAGGCTCGTGGTTTGAGGGCCCGTTGGGTTGGTGACAGTTTCTCTCTGGATGTGGCGGCTCCCAACAACGACATATCGTGGCTAAAAATGAAAAGAAAAAACGGGCTATCAGAGGCGGACATTCAAATAAGGAGAGAAGAAGACGAATGCACGAAAACAAGCAAGTAAATCCGTACCTTCCAGATGGCGCGGCCCAGAATCTGACCCCGGTCAGGAGGGATCAGAAGAAGTCCCTCGCAAGTTTCCATGGCTGGCAGTCTGCGTTGATGGTGTAACGACAGAGCGGAGGCGTGATAGGTACCTTCGTTGCCTTTGAGAAACGAGTGGGATGTCGAGTGTGTTTAGATGGCGGATTAATGAGGCATCCTGGAGCAAAGGCGTCTCGGTGATGGTGGACAGAAGGCAGTTTAACGAGGGAATGGCGAATGAGCATGCGGCAGAAGTAGAAAGGGCAGCTGGCGGTGATGATGGTGGAAATCGGGGTTCGGTGTATCCCGGTTCTGCACAGAGAGACCGATTGTCGCTCCCAGTTCTCTACCTACCCGGGGGCCCCTTGGCTTTGCGCGTCAGAAAGGCGACGGTGTGATGAAACGGAGAATGGGCGGCACAGAGGAAAAGAAGGGAGAGAAAGAGGCGGGTTGGCTGGCGGAGGTGAAGGAAGAAAGATACCGGAGATGGTGGGAGAGTGGCCGTCAATAACAGAGGGGAGGGGGGTGGGGGATAGCAGTGGAAGGGGTGTGGAAAGGGGGGTGGAAGAGTTTCCAGATATTCTGAGCGTGAGGTGCAGGAATGCGAATGCAAGAGGTTGAAAAGAAAACGGGGACGGAGAAATGTCAAGGAAGGCCTGTTTCTTCCTTTCGGTTCTGTTCTATCCTTTCCTTTCCCTTTTTTCTTTCGCCTTTCCTTTTCTCTTCGGCGGGTACAGAATTCTTTTGTTTAAGATTGTTTTTCATTAACGGCGAATGGAGTGGATGGGCCCCGGGGGGGCGAGCGGGCGTTCTTGGATTACAATTGTTGAAGATGGAGGACCTTTCCATACACAACCCGTAATGATATGGAGCCGGAGAGAGAGAGAGAAAGAGAGAGGCAGACTACCTGACTAGGTAAGGTTGGGAAAGGGATGCATTACTAGGTACCTACTCAGTAGGTACGGTACGATACGGATACAGTAGGGTACACACCTATGTAGCTAGCTAGCTAGCTACCTAGAGGAGCGGTCTATTCTATGCTGGTAGGCGAGATTAAACCAGAATCGCGCACCTCCATGGGCTAATACACAGCTGTCCCCC
>JASUDE010000129.1:25571-112050 GCA_034509685.1 Colletotrichum cereale
CCTTGCAATATCTGAGGTCAAGGCCTCAGAGTGTGGATGCCGGATCCGCAATGAGCTCGGGACGTCAAGGACAAGGGCAGGGTTCGACTAGTGCTATAACCAGCCAGGGCCAGGGACCAAAAACTACCTAGTAGTAAGGGGAAAGAAGAAGAAAAAGAAGGAAATAAAAAAAACCGGGCACCCTTGGAAGGCAAGCAGCGAACGAACGGTACCTGCGCAAAGCTAGGACAGCAGGTGTGAGCAGCAAGTACCGGGATCCAAGCCAAGGCCAATTGAACGTGGGAGGAAACCACCCCTCCTCCTCCTCCTCTTCCACCATCCCTACCCCTGTCAATCCTGCTCGAGCTCCCATTATGGTGGACATCTGCCATAATAGTTTGGACTTGGGTTTCACGCCATCCAATGAATGGATGTTTTCGGGAAGGAATGGATCGAAAGGTGGATACTGCGGAAGAGGCAAGACATGGTATGGACCACCTCACCTGGTTACTAAGTACCTATAGTGCCTGGGTAGATGGGTATGTACACTGCTGAGTGTGGAACAAGGTACGTATTCTGTATCGCTCCTTCCCCCCTCTCCTAATCTCTGCTCTGCTCTAGGTACTCTGCTCTGTTCTGTCTACCTATTCGTAGGCAGGTACTAAGGTCAGGTAAGGGCACGAGGACTGAACCTGATAGGTATTGCTAACAGTATCCGTGATTCGCGGCTGCACCCAAGTCGTCGCCATTTGTCAGTGTTTCTCCCACCCTGTCAATCCACCATCAAACTGGCTTGTTCTAATTATGAACATCCAGATCCGGTTCCGTCTTACACACACAGACACACACTCGACATTCACGAATACCTTCCCCAAGTCCTTCCCCTGAACAGGAATGTGCTCAGAGTGGAGATGTCTACGAGACGAGGAGGCCTAGACGACCACTCAACCAAACGAGAGACAGAAACAGAGACACAGAGAGAAAGGGGCGGTCTATCGAGAAACGGAAGAACCAGTGCAGGGCGGAGAGCTCCGTGGTCCTTCTCCTCCTTCTCCTCGGGCCTACTGTCATCAGCGGGCACGCTATGCCATCATCACCATCACCCCCACCCCTGAGGAGGGACTCGAGTCTTGGGCGCCGCAGCAAAATCAACGTCTCCTGTCAAATTTCCGGCACTGCTCCGTACCGACCGCCCGCATCGCGACGCCTCCACTGGGAAGGGCGGAAACAGTCGAAGGCTTCCATTGCTAAAACAGAAACGCATTAACACCCGTCCAGCCGCGCTAGTCCGGGCTCGCGCTCAGCCGTCCTGCTCGGCTCTTGGCACTTTACAACCCTCCCCCGTCGCCGTTGATTAATTAGTCGTCCCGTCTTTACATGGTAGGCGGCCACTTACTCGCCGCCATCTGCCTGTTTTCAGACGACGCGGGCCTCTGATGCTACCCCGAGGCCGTTTGCAGACATGCAAACTGCCGCATCATGATCCGCCCAACGCCTTGTCTGGCCTACACAGTCGTCTCGTCCATTCCGCGTCCTTTCAACTCATTGCCGGCTTTTGTTGTCAGTGGGACCGGCACCTTCGACCCTTTCCCATCCATGGATTCAGGTTAACGCGGCCGCCGTTCTTGAGTCGACCTTCGGGCTGCGAAATCCCGGGCGACGCCTCTGCATTCCATTTTCTACGGCCGGCATTGTCGTACAGTTTCAGACCGCCCTTGCTTGCCATGCCGAATAGGTAGCAGGAATGAAGGCACCCGGATCGCACCCGGCGTCCCACAAGACCATAATCACAATCGCATTGGAACTTGCTTGACTCACCTTGCCTCAACCAACTTGTCCGACGCTCGATAATCACCACTACGTCGGTACCGAATGTCTTTGCACCACTGCAGGACCGCCTGGTACGCGGGGTCGGGTTTCAGCTGGACATCTACACCTACACGCGTCCTCGAGAAAACACCGCCGGTACGGGAGGGTGTACGGATTGCTCGGTACAGGTGTCGTAAACCCCAACCATGGTTTCTTGATAGCGCGCAACCCCGGTGCTGGCTCGGCGGGCTGGTCCATGGAACAACTTGCCGAACTGTCGAGGGCGGCACGCACAAGCCTTCTGTAAACCCACGTCACACAAATTACTATGTAAGTCTTGCTTGCGCCAGCCCAGAAACGGGTTCCTGACACTTGTTATCTGCATCACACTAGTTGTTCTGATATGCGGCCTCGAGCCTCCAATGCAACACAACACCACCCTTAGATCATGTTCTACTCTGCTTGACGGCTGCTCCAGCCGACCGTTGATGACGACCAAGGGAAACGGAAGAGAGTGTTGACAAGGGGTCAGCCGGAGACTTTTGTCGGTTCGACGGCGTACGTACGGGCATGAGCGCTCTCACTTGAGGACGGTTGTCAGAGAGACCGACATGATACATATCATCGGGCTCACCGTATCGTTCGACGAGATCCCCCATGCTATGTTCCCCTACCGCCACTCTGAAAGACAAGACACCAATATCGAACCATGCCTCAATCCTCCTTCCCCTCACTCGTCATCCTTGATGGCCGTGCGAAAACCATGACCCTTGTGTGGGAATCTGTAGTGCGGGCGTTACGGATGCCAGGGACCGAACCGTCCCCTTCCCGTCCCCCCCCCCCCCCCCGCCCTTATCCACATGGGTATCATTGCCCCTCCTCCATCATCCCCCGAACTCAACTGCGTCTGTCCACCTCGTTCAGGTCCCAGGCAGGTTCTTGCTCGAAGCTGCATTTGGGGCGGGCGCCCTCGAGCATGCAATGCAGCAACATGCAGGCAGCGCAGCGCAGTGCACGGCATCGCGTTGCATCGCATTGCTCATCGACGCTAAAGCCCATGTGGCCTCTCTGGCTTCAGGCCACGCCGTCTTGCACCGCGCCCGACTGGCTAGTCGCCGTCATAGACTAGGTACTTGGCACTGGGCCCATGGTTGGTCGGAATATGGACTTGGTCAGTCCGTCCTATGTTTGCCAATTTGCCAACCCCCTCGCCATGATGCTGCACCATTGCGGAGATTTCCAATGCATGCGGCGTAGCGTACGTACCCAGGCTTCCGAGGGCCCATAGTCATTGTGCCTTGCCTCGAAGTGTGCGTCTCCTGAACTAGACCAGCCAGCGCCGCTTGTTCCTGGCACACAAACTAAACTGGCTGGCCTGTGAGCCTAAAGGCTCGCTCGCTGGTCATGTGCGGGAACCGAGCAAGGGCCGTCGACACTTGGTTGTCAAAGATGGTGTCGACCTGTTTGCTCCAATGCAGAAGTTCCGGCAATCAGCTACGGGCGACGTCCTACTTTGGATGGGCTCATGCAGCCGACATGCCGTCTTGTTATTGAGGTGGGTTTTACGGATACTGCGAAACTCTGCCTCTTCACGGACGCAACTCCCTTCGTCCTTGTCCAGGACGCGCCCCTGACCCTCGGCAGTCTACCAAATCCTGACTAGAGGGTCTCCGTGCGATACAGGTGTCACGGATCACTTTGGTTCCTCCGACTGGCTGGTACTGTCCTCCCGCTTCTCTTGGCTTACATTTGCTGGGACAAACACGCAAGCCGCTGCGTCCCGTGACAGCTGAGCCAACGCTGCATCCCCCACCGTCCGGCTCTCTTGGGAACCTGTCAACGGCTGGAATTACAATGGGTATGATTTTGCCCAACACAAGGTTTGTGACAGGTTAGGCACAAGCAACATGTCTGGTTCACCAAACGTATGTGGCCCTGGGCCAATGTCACCATTCTCACGAGGCACGCAGAAACAGAAGCGACCAGGATTAGGGTTGACGCCCAACGAATGTACGGAGCGGGTGAAGCATCCCATCGGAGACAATACCGTCATCAGCAGACAGCCTCGCCGCTGTTATCTGCCCCTAGTAGTAAGCCTGCTCCTGAGAGCCGCTCGAAGCCGTCCGCAAGCCTCCCGCTTCGTGCACCCGCAGCGGTCATTGTCTTTCTTGGCTTATCACCGCGCCACCTTACTCACGATCGGCCCAGGATAGCCTCCGCCGATGAAATCCCGCCGTGATAGTCCACACAGGGGTTCCGTCAGATGCAGCAGACACGCCGCGGTCCCTGAGGTTGCGTGAAGCATGACATAACGAACTGATGGTTGGCGCAAGACAAACTCGTTGCCCCCGGTCTGCCTCCAATGTTGTAGGATGTTGCCCCCCACACGTCAAAGCGGCTCGCTTTCTATTTCCTCTTACATCTCAAGCACATTGAATTGATCGCCTTGCGTGATTACCAATTGCATGGCGAGGCGACGGCCACGGCACTGACATGAAATTTTCTGACTAGGTATGACAACCTCCGGCACAACTTACGGCGGCATATGAAGTATTGGCCCCCCTCGAGGCCCGCCAAGCTCCAGGCCAACAATCGGGGTTCTCGTGTGGCTTACAGCATGCGCCAATAGCCCCGGCTGCTTTACTCGAATGCCTCGTTCTCCTCCCTGTCAACCGTGCTCCTGACATGCTTCTGAAGCCGACGCCGCCGCCACCACCACCACCTCTCTTGCATGCGACATGCGACGGCGCTGGCGATCTGAGGAGCCGTTTGGCTGACAGAAAGCCAACGCAGGCACACACCCCGCTTTCACTAGAAGGCATGTCTTGTATCAGGGATATGAATCCGTTCTCATTGTCCGGATACAGCACCCACCTGGCCGCAGACAGGGCCATCCATCATCTTCGTAAGCTAGCAGTGGCTCGCAGGCAAGCAAACCCCACGAATGCGATTGTGTTGTTGCTTTTTTCTTTTCTTTCTTTGATGGCCTCGTCTTCCATCGCCATTGATTGCACCCCTGCCGTTGAGCACAAGTCGGTCTTCTTAGCACTAGCCAGCCTGCGGGTAGTATTGGGGGCATCTGTCTTCAAATCGTGGGGAGGCGGGGATGTTGACTCGCGCTCTGCGCCAAAGCACATGGGACGACCGGGGCCATCTCTCTCGCCTTCGCCTCCCTTCAAAGGCCGGCTTTGGAATCACGGGGTCCTCCCCATATGGGAATGTCGCTCATGATGATTCCGCAGCGGCTCGTCGCACCGACGGTTTTGTCTAAAACAGGAACCAGGATGCTTGCGCATCATCGAGCACCACCCCCTGAGTGAGTTCATTTCCCAGCCATCAGGTCTGTGATCCCTCCCCCCAAAGCTTCAGCACAGCTTGGACAAGTTTTGACAGCCGGACAAAGTAAAGTTATCGGCTGTAATGGTATCCGATCAACCGGGTTTGCGCTGCGCAAGAGCTCGTCCCCCGTTTCTACACTAGTTCCGTGTGCAAGTCGACGATCCACGTGGTACAGAGGGCAACTCGTGCTGAGGATCGATGGCCAATATCCACCCCCTCCCAAGCGAAAACGATCGCGAGGTCTTGGGACTTGGGAGTACACTTCCGACAAGCGGACTTACGCCCCCTTGCTCCACATCAATCGGTGAGCATAGAGGGCACCACCCTGCGCGTAAGCTTACTCTTACCAGCCCTCCGGTCCCAGAAACCCGGAGCTAATGGTTTCGAGAGCTGGCAACGCCTGTATCGCTGTGCAAACCGAGGACCAGGCAAACCCGGCCTAGTGGGCGAGTCAGACATGCGATTTCTGTGCTTGCTCGCTAAACACTGAGTAAACATGGCTTGACAAGGATCGTGAAAGCTCCGGCCCCATGTCTCTCGGGCTGAGCCTGCACCATCTGCCTTGGAGCCGATAGTGATAGCCCGTTGGGCGTGGTGATTATCGAGCAGGTCGCAGACCCCGAGCCCCCCGAGTTGAGGCACATGCCTCTTTGTCCAGCCACGACGCACCTTGCGCTGTGGCTGAAAGCCATTGCACCGTTTGTAGAAAGCCGACACGAGTTGAGAGGTCATGGAAGCAGGGGAGAGGTCTTTTGTGGCGGTGCTTGGCTGTAGGGCCACCAGCAAGATGAGGAGCGCGTGATCGCGCGGAAGGGTGTCGGAATTGTACCAGCTTTTTTCCTTCCCTCGGGATGAATCCGAAGGTCATTGATCCCCCATGGTTGCGAATAGCACGGATAAAGACCTTCCGTCCTACACAGACCCAGGCGGGCGGTCACGAAGGCCATGAAGGCGGAGGATCTTTAGCATCCATCAAAGGACCTCGCCGGCTGCAAACAAGTCACCGCAGAAGGCTGCCGCCGATGGGCTTGGGCAGGCCCTGTATAGTCAACGCTGCCATTTTGTGGTCATCACTCTAGCTGTGGGCTCAAGCGGCATGGAAATGTTTTTACTTGAGTATACCAAGGCCTACCACTACTTGGCTGCGATGGGGCCTTGGTTACATGTTCCCACTGTTGCGGCCCCCCCGAGAATGCTCGGATAATGCCTGTAAACGTATCTGGATGGTGCTGAGGGTGTCGAAGTTCATGTGGTGTCAACACGTGTGGCAATCTATCTATTCTAGAACCGAGTCTCTTACTGTTTTCCGTCTTCACCGGAGACTAAACCCTAACCCTCGAGGCCGGAATAATTCGCGCCTGCCTTGATGATAGGGCCATGTGGTATTGCCTAGCTACGTGATGGTGAGTATCCGAGACTACCTAAGCATATAGAACAGACATCTCTCGGCAATCTAGGTGGGGGTGAAAAAGGGCCAACGGAACGACTGTTGTCTTCGCTTAACAAGGCAACGTTTCCTGGACTGAAGCCCGCTCGGCTATTCATAGAAAGGTATAGACCGCCCGACGTGCATCTCCAAACAAGAAAGGGGGGCTTGTCCCCTAGTGGCCATACCTGCCTTCACTCCTCTCGTATATGCCAACTCAACTACGGACAAGGCGAAAGGAAGGGGATGGCCACATGACAGTCTCGTCGTTCCATCTACCGCACACGCGTCGAGTCCACGCATGACTGGCCATCATGTTACACAGCGTCCCACTACCATGTTCATGTCCCATCAATATCACACCCCCTTGGCCGTGCTCAATGGGTTCGCTTTGGTTGTGTTATTCAATAGCCTTTCGCGCAAGTATCCTCTTTCCTTTGGTCCACTACTTGCTCCCAGCTATACATCTCCATATCCGGATGTAGACGACGCCCACTGGTTGGTTACATCGCGCCTAGTCTGAAGCTTGTCTTGGCATTCGGCGAGGCATGCTTGACTATAGGTGATGAAGACCAGATAGTGTACGGTACCTCTATGTGGAGTATCGATAGCACACACCGGCCAAGCCCAGTATGTCTCGGACATCTCTTCGGTCGCGAGAAAAGAGACTACTCGGCTAACCTGAGGAGGGTACCTCTCCACGGCGATCCCTTCTTCTGGCGTTGCTGTCATGCTTGGCCGTGGTGTAAGCGGGCATGGCATATCAATCATCCCTGGCGACCTCACACTTCGTCTCGGTTTCGAGATTGGGACGTGAGATTCGTACCGGTCTATTATTTTCCAAGCACGTCCAGCGGGAGGAAACACGTTTCTAGAAACCCCCCAGGGTCCTACCCTGCCTGCATTAACCTACGCTCTCCAGCAACGACCCTCCTCTGGTCCGCACCCAACTAATAGTATCCGGGTTCTTTTCCATTTATCTCCCCTCATTCGTCCCAGTGCCGATTCGACGGCTGGGCCGTGGTTTGCACGCACACGATTCAAGGGTCTGCATCAGTGTCGTCGCAATTGACGAAAATGGCACGATGCACGGGACGCCCCGGATCGGCGCGTTTCCGGCGCGCGGTTTCGGGTTAATGGACTTGGGGTCTTCCCCCGTCTCCCCGCCCCTCTCCCGCGGGCGCGGCGGTGAACAGAAAGACGAGACCAAGACAATCGAAGAAGGAGGAGAGGTGTTTTTGGTAGCGAAATTTACTCCGCTTGAAAGTCAAAGAGAACCGGTGTTTGATGTCCCATCTCCTTCTCGTCCCTTCTGTCTCGTCGAGAGGGGAAGAGCAGCGTGTCTCGGCAGATCCCCTCGTCCCTCTCGACTTTTAGGTTGCCTTACAGCGTTGTCACGGCTCCTGGGTCGGATCAGATACGATTCAACTAGGCTAGGCGGAGCGGGCTCTGCGAGGGTGCTTCCGGGAAGTGTGCAAACCGGTGTGTTTGAACGGCGGCCCCATCTGGCTCCCAAGTTTCCCGTCACTCGGTTATGGCCTCGGCGATATACGCCAAAGTGTTCGAGAGAGAACAAGGTGACCATGTCCGCACCTCTCTCGACTTCGGCACTGAGGCGGAGGCTCAGGACGGCCATCGAGAGCGATTCCGCCAGGCGGCGGTTGTGGGGCTGGGGGGGTGTAGAAGAGGTTGAGAGGAGAGCGGGAAGGGAGACTCCCCTGCTTTCGTGGGATGAACTCCGTGAGTATCCTCTGCCGTGACATTCTTGATCAAGAGTATTTTCTAAGACGTGGGACAGCTGAATGGCAACAGTGAGCCCAATGTATCAACTTCTGGAGGAGCAGAGGCTTATAGTTGTGATAGATGCGGGAGCGATCACATCAAGACCGGGTATCGGTAGGTCAGCCACGCGGTGGTCATCGATTTCAGAGTGACTTATACAAACTTGGTTTGTAGAAAGGCCTGCAACTCGGCGCTTGAATGTTTCGCAAGTTGGACCTATATTCACAACGAGTCGAGTAAGAGACCTTGACCCCTGTGTCCCGCGGCATCACCGAGTCTAACGCTCCACGCAGTCAACATCTACTCCCATGTGTTCGGCGCGATCTTATTCATCCTGATGCCGTTCTACGTCTTCGGCGAAGGGATTCCGGCCAGATGGGACATTGCCTCGACAGCAGACGTGGTCGTCTGCAGCGTCTACGCCCTCGGCGTGACCACCTGCTTCGTTCTCTCAACCGCGTAAGTAAGGCCTCTTCCCGGTCGCCAAGCTGTCCTGGGCCTGTTCCCCTCTTGCTTTCCTCTGGCGCCGGTCTCGATGCTTTGCAAGAGGGGTCTTGATTGACGGTCAGAGTCCGAGGATGGCATTCGTTAACCCGCACAAAAGTTTCCACACCCTCATGTCCCATAGCGAGGCCGTCTACCTCTCGGGCATCAAGGCCGACTTCCACGGCGTCCTCGCGCTGATGTGGTCCTCCGTCTACCCCCTCGCGCACTACGTGTTCCCGTGCAACCCCCGCACGCGCGACGCCTACGTCGCCTCGACGGGCCTGCTCGCCGCCCTCTGCGCCGCGGCGACGGCGCGGCCGGACCTCGGGGCCGTGGACCTGGGTCACCACCGCGCGGCGCTGTTCGCGGCCTTTGGGCTCGCGTCGTTCGTGCTCCCCATCGGGCACGGGGCGGTGGTGGACGGCGCCAGGGAAGTGTGGGAGCGGGTGGGTGGCGGGTGGGTTCTCGCGACGGCCGGGTGCAACCTCGTTGCTGTCCTGGTGTACTGGGCCCAGGTGAGTCGCTTACTGTGAGAGCGTCTTGCGGCGTTTGGGGAGGCGTGGGCTTGATGCCCATCGCCGGCAACGAATCCTCGCCGTGTCTTGCTAACCGGTCGAAAAGTTTCCTGAACGGTGGTTCCCCAGAATGTTCGACTTGGCAGGGGCGAGTCATCAGATCATGCATATCATGGTGAGTTGAAGTGCCAAAGTCGGAGGGGTATCGGCAGCTCACTCGACGAAGACATGGTTTGCTGAACGATATTAGGTGTTAGCTGCAGCTCTTGCGTACGCCGAAGCAGTTGTTGTCGCCTTCGACTACAGACATGGACGACATCTAGTTTGTTGAGGCTCAGCCCAACCTGGTTGTATCCGCTTCTTGGGATGATTTGAATATATATATATATATACTTGGGGATGGGTGGTTCAGGGATGTCGACTTGCGAACGACAAAACAGAGGCAGCACACGATCTCGTACTTTTTAAAAGTGTTCGGTCATGAAGAGGACGTCGTTACTTTTTACGCTCTAGATGTGCAATAAATATATAGAAAAAGAGGTTACAGTGTACAGCTTTGTGTAGTCTATTTATGACCGCCGCAAGTCAGACGAAACGTTTACTCGCCGTTAACCTTGACGACAACCTTTCCTCTCGCCCTCCCGCTCCCAAGGATGTCATACCCGTCCGCAACCTGCTCGAGCCCGACCTCTCCCTCAACGACAGCCTTGATCCTCCCGTCCGACAGCATACCCATAACCTTCTCCATCAGCTCCTTCCCGGGGTCCATCATGGCCGTCGCCACCCAGCGACGCCCCGTGCCGCCCAACCAAGTCGACTTTAGCCAGAGAGCGTTCATCTGCATCTGCCAGACCGCCTTGGCGGACGCGCCATACGAGAGGGCCGCCGGCTTGACCCCTACCGCGGAGTAGACGCCGTCGGGGACGAGGTACGCGGCGCAGTTGGCGTAGACGTCCTGCACTCCGACACAGTCGGCCACGGCGTCGAACTGCCTCCCCTCACGACCGAACCTCTCTCTCAGGGCCTCGGACACTGGCGAAGGGGACACGGCGTAGTCGACGACCTCGTCCGCCCCCAGCCCCCGGATCATGTCGGCGTTCCGGCCCGAGCACACACCGACGACGTAGCCCTCGGGCCCGACGGCGGCGCGGGCCATCTGCACCGCCAGGGAGCCCACGCCGCCGCTGGCCCCATTGACGAGGACCCTGGCCCCCCTCTTCAGCGCCGCGGCGCGCAGCGTCATGACGGCCGTGCAGCCCGCCGTTAGGACACAGCCCGCGTCGCGGAGCGAGACGTGCGGCGGGACGGGCACGGCGTACCGCGCGGGGAGGAGGACGTGTTCAGCCAGGGCGCCGGTGCCGGTCGGCCAGCCGTAGGATATGGGAATGAAGACGGCGACGCGGTCGCCCTTGGCGAAGGGTTGCCTCTCGCGCCTTGTCTCTACAGGTTCCGTGGGCGACGCATCTTTGGTTGTTGTCGCCGCCGCCGCCGTCGTCGTCGGCTCCGAGCCAGATGCAGACCCGGGGCCCCACACGTCGTTGACGGTGCCGCTCAGATCCATCTCCGGAACGGCAGTCTTCGCGCGGGCGAAGGCGGGGACCAGGGAGATGTAGAACTGGCCGCCCGGGTTGAGCGCGGCGTAGGCGACCTTGACTCGGAGCCATTGGTTGCCGTCTTCGGCGCGGGGTACTGGCTTCTTTGGCGAGGAGGGAGGGCGCCGGCGGGAGGGCGGGCGGCGGTCGCGGGGCGAGCGAGAGGACGGCGCGGGGGTTGCCGCGGACTGTGAAGGTCCAGGCACGAGAGGTGGCCATGGCCGTGGGCGATGGATGTTTCCGCGGAGACTAAAAAAGGTCTTGTTTGTCGAGAATGGGCGGGTTGTTGGTGTTTTGTTGGAGGATGATGTGTGGTTTGGCTTAGCAGTTGTGTTGGGATCTGGGTACAGTGATATCCGTACACTTGATGAGAATGTAAATGTGCTTCAAAGTGCTCTTTTTGGTTCTTCTTGCTTGTCCTTTGAATGAGAGATGGGCTGAGTGATTGATACCGAGAATTGGATTGCAAGACAACATTCAAGCGCATCTTGGTGTCTTGTAAAGCCGGCTGTCTGGCGACACCACAACTATCGGCCGTCAGAAGGACCCGTTTCGATCCGTGTAAGTGGATGCAGCATAACTCCCAAGCATAACGGCATGCGGACAGCTGAAGAATCGCGCGGCCCTGCAGGTCTCGCTCGGCCGGGCTGAGGCAGGGAAACCCAATGGGGCCGCGTGGGTGAGTCGTGCTGGCCTTGGTGGTTTACATTGGGGTTTCGTCGCGGAACAGAGATGGAAGCAAGAGTACCACCGGCAAGGCAAGATGTCGGAGTCTTCAGACTTGTCTGGGGTCCAAGGGGAGGGTTGACGGGATGACGGGACTTTGACCGTCGTCCGAAGTGAGCGGCATGGCCTGCGTCAGTATCATCGGATGCTTCGTGGGACGACGAAACGCTGACTGAGGCCAAGAAAGGCCCATTTGAGTTCCCGAGGCGTACCGGTACCAAAATAGGGCTCGGTCTCACCAACTGAGCATCTGTCGCCACGCGTTCATAGTGTCCTAGGTAGTCAGTCAAGTCAGTGTATGTACAATATCAACCCAAAGCATGTTGCTGTGCATGGCCCATCCGTCCATCCCCTTGACACGGCCACTTTGTCTGATGCCGCCGCGAATGGAAGCAATGACAGCAAGAGGTCTGTCTGGTGTGCATCTGACAAGGCTCGCTTCACCGACAGCCAGGTTCATCGCATTAAGCCGGTGGCACGGGCGGCGTCTCAACGGTGGGACGAGACACACCACCAGGCCGCCGTGAGTCGTGATGAGCCAACAGCCACTTGAGCCCCGGGGGCGCTGTGGCAGATACAAAGTACGTACTTGTGCCCTCACTGGGGTACGTACCTAGTGAGTGCATTGTACGGTGTACCTAGGTACCAGTAGGTAGATAAAACAAACAGTTGAGATGGAAAGAGCCAATCCCCCAATGATGACTACTCCCTTCCACCTGGGTGGCCAAACCGTCTCCTTCATTGGGTGGACTCGACTCGACAACCCCCGATCAGGGTCGTGCAGGGGAGAGAGAGTCTTGCATTCTGCAATTCTACCTACCACATTCGGCGGGTTGTGACTGGCCGCATTGCCCACCGGGTGTCCCCGCCGTCGTTTCTTGGGTTAAAAATGAAATGGGTTGTGTGGCCCAAGAAGGGAAGGAGGGGGGGTGGTGGTGGCCAAAAGCCAAGGACCCTTGGTATGCAGATTCCAGGGCCTGGAACCTCCCCACCTAGTCTCGAGCTAAAATACACACCATATTCCTACCTACCGTACCAACAGAGGAAGGAGCAACTTTCCCTTGCTGCCTGCGGCATCACAACATCGCCTGGCCCTCCCTTTTCCAATCTTTCTCCTTTACCTTCACCCTCCCCGCAATCGTCTCTCGTTGTTTTTGTCAGTGCTTGATTTATCGTGGTTGTCTGGAAGTTCGCTCACTCGCTCTGATCTACGCTGTCTCCATCCATCTCCAGATCCATATCCGATCCTACCTTGCATCACCAAGGACCCTTTATCGCCCTCGCCCTCGTTCACATCACCCCGTCTGAGGACATCGTCCGCCTACCTTCTCCCCCTCAACTCTGTATCCAAAACAGAGCATCAATACCCTAAAATGTCCATGCCCGGCGCCTTCTCCCCGGATCTCCCACCCTTCGAGCCCGACTCCAAGAAGGACGCATCCACCTCTACCAACCCTCCCGACCTTCGCCTCGACCAGCCCTCCGACGCCTTCTCCCTCCACACGAACGATCCCTACTTCGACGACGACCTCGCCGCCGCTTCCTCCTCAGCCTCCACACACGATCTTCCGCCATCCTACACGGATGAACCCCAAGACCCGTCCTCCACCGCGAAACACCACCCCATCACGGCAACCACGACCGCCCTCCTCGCAGACGAAGCTGGCCCCTCCCCGCTCCTCTTCCGTAAGGACCCCGTCACTGGCGCCGAAATCCACACCTCCCGCCGCCTCGACACCGACCCCACCTATCTAGAATCCCACATCATTGCCCTCGCCGAGCTCCCTCCGAGGCCCCACGTTCGCGTCCGTGGCACCCACACCGAGAGCGTCCGCAAGCGCGACGATAAGACCGACTCCAAGACCGTCGTCGACTTTGACGTCCGCCTCGACCTCACCCCCTTCCTCTACCGCGACATAGCCGCCCGCCGCTCCTGGCGCGAGCTGCGCACCGCCGACAACTTCCAAAAGGTCCGCCGAGGCACCGTCTTCCCCACCCGCGCCCCGGGCTTCGGCGGCTCCTCTTCGTCCTCCCACACCAGCGCCAGCGGCGGCGCCGCCGACGGAAACAGGCAGCCCACCCTGCGGGAGTGGTGCCACCGCTATTGCGCCTCCCATGCCGGCCTCAAGACCTTCACCCTGCTCCGCACCGTCACGGGCTTCGACGAGGACGAGAAGCTCAAGGGCCGCCTCGAGGACCTCGTTCGCGCAACCCACTATCGGGGCCACATTGACGTCTCCTTCCCCGTCCAGGACGCCCGCGTCGACGTCTACAACACGTGCCGCGTCAACCGCTGGCGCTGGACCCCCTGGGTCCGCTGGCTGTTCTACCTGACCTTCCTCTGGGTCTTTGCCTGGCCCTACCTCTTCTTCCGCACAAAGCGTTTCGAGGTCGTCGAGGCCGAGTGGCCCTTTTCCCGCCGGCGGAGGGACCCGCAGACGGGCAGGGTCATTGGGCGCGAGTACGTCACCCTCTCCGAGCTCGACTGGTACAACATGTGGGGGAGGGCCATCTCCAAGGCCGTCCTTGAGAGGCGCCAGGGCGAGCTGGACCAGCGCGACCTGAGGGACGCCGAGGGGAGGCAGGACACCAGCTTCGAGGAGGTCCTGGCGGGCATGGACGGGGAGACGACGAGGGGCCTTGTGAGGGCCGGCGTGAGCGCGATGAACGTCGTCAACCGCCACTTTGGATGGGGAGGTAACTGCTGAGCATAGCCCTCTCGGGATACATGCTCGGGCATGTCCTTGACTCTCGACTCTTTCGCCGTTTGGTATGTTTCGCATGGGATGGTTTAGGTCGCGCACTTTTCTTGCTGCTTTTGTTTTCTCCTCATGGCCGGGATCGCGGGTGTCTTTTGGGGGGTTTTCGCTGTCTTTGTCTCTCTCTCTCTCTCTCTCTCTCTCTGTGTGTGTGTGTGTGTCTCTCTCTCTCTCTCTCTATCCGTCTACTTGCATCGCCTCGAAACGTTTCCCATATTAACGCCTTACGAATCTTTTTCTGTCTCCTTGTTTCGGTTCTCTGGTTTTCCAAGCCAAGAGATCACCACTGTTTGGTACAATAGCGAGGATCGGGAATACTTAGGAAAAGCATTACATGATATACCTACATATACATGGTCCGATGGTTCCGTTATGAAGAAACATGATCTAGGTACCAAAGTAAGATACCAGCCATCGTCTCGTTCTTGGTGTCTGAGACATGAGTATGCATGCTGGAAGATGGATACAAAACAAACCAAAATGAGATAAGTAGGTAAGAAAAGACGCCATCCCAAGCGTGCAGCAGCCGAAGTTTCCGTACCACGTCGTAAGGTCGCTAGCTCTTGGTGCACGCTCGCGCGAAAATGACCCCATAGGCAGGTAGGCAGGTACCTAGGTAAGCTCCCAGCCGAGCGTTTAGGTAATCCATTCCCCCCGCCGTCCGTCCATGGACCCTGCGTCTCGTGCCCCGCCATTCCCTCTCCCACTTCGCGGTCCGGAACTCTCAAAGCTGCCTTTGGCGCGTCCGTCACACACCCACCCGCCAGACGCCCTTCAAGCTCCCACGCCACCGACACACCCATCGGCCCAAGTGACGAGTAGAGAGATCGACGGAGAATGGATGTCAAGAACCCGCGCCGGGTCCTGGCCGTCTCGCTCGCCGACTCGACGCAGCATCTGAGCAGAGTCATCAAAGGTGAGTCAGTCCTCAACGCCCGGGTTTCCTTATCTTATCAGGGCCGATCCTCTGACGTCCTGCCCCGCCATGATGCTCGAGTGAGTAGGATGAGTGAGAGTGAAGGCGGGCATCGTAGGCTCAATGAGCCTCTCAACGCAACCCCAACCCCAACCCCCCCCCCCACATAAAGGAAAGACATGGGGACAAAGAAGGGGAAAAGTTATTTTGGTAGAACGGACTGGAAAGAGCAGCATCTGACGCAAGAGACAGACCTGACAGGCAACCACCCGGAACCCACATCAACCACCCTCGCCGGCACAACGCACATTCTCTCCCTCAAGACGAGCTACTACAGCGCCGACGTCCCCATCTGGCTGGACCTCATCTCCTCGCCGACGGAATGGTCCGCATCTTTCCTCTCGCCCGAGGCCAAGGAGGTCCTCTCCGTGCTCGGCGGAATGGCCGTCGTCTTCGCCCTGCCCTCGACATCGGCGTCGCCCAACACGCCTGCGCCTGTGGCTGACACACCGTCGGCGACAGCTACGGCGCCCGCGGCACCTCTGGCGCCGCTCTCTGCAGACGAGACCCGCGCGCTCATCACCGAGGTAGGCAGGGTCGTCCGCGAAGGGCTCGGTGGCTGGGGGTGGGACGGCGTCAGCCTAGGTATCGGTGTCGGCGACGGCGATGCGGAGGAGTGGGAAGAGCTCTGTGCCGAGTGGGGACTCGAGTTCGTCCAGGTTCGGGGAGGGAAGAAGGACGAGGGCAAGAATGAGTTTGGAGGTTCGTGGCTTGGTTCTTTCTTTCCTTCCTTCCTCCCCTTTCTCCCATGTTTGCTTCAACGCCCCCCGATGTGCCGTCTTATTCCGAAATCAGGGCTTGGTCCATGGTGGAGTGGGGTGTCTGCGAATTGCGAATCATACAGAGCAAGGAGCCGTGCTGACACGACGGCCTAGAGAAAATGGGCATCCCCCGAGTCCTCGAGGCTCTGGAGTCTAACGACTGGGACGCCGCAGACGACCTCGACGGCGGACTCCCCGACCTCGACTCCGACGCGGAGTCCGCGTCGGGACTCCCAAGGAACCGCAGGCCCCTCGCGGACGGTGACGGCGACGGCGATGAGGAGGAGGCCTTTGACCTGGACCCCGAGAGCCTGGACTTCGGTTTCGACAAGTCTGATTTCGAGGGTCTGAAAAAGGCAATCTGGAACCTGGAGCAGGAGCAGCAGCCTGACACGGATGCGACAGACGGCGACGACGACGACGACGACGAAAATAAGGGTGCCGAGAGAGGGGTCTCGGTTAAGAAGAAGGCTGCCGAGGAGAGCGCCAGGAAGAGCGGAGACGTAAACGTCGAGGACGAGGAGCTGGACGGCGACGAGGTGGAGAAGATTGAGCGGATGATGCGGAAGCTGCAGGCTGTGAGAGACATGAGCGCGGGGCTGCCGGAGGAGCAGAGGCGGAGGATGGCCAAGAAGGCCGTTGGGGAGGTGATGAAGGAGCTGTGAAAGCCTTGGGATCAAGCCGTCCTGGCTGCGGCTCACGGGCCGAACGCAGAACGGGGGGCCACTTCAAACAACCTGTTGCATACCGGCATGTCTGTCTGCCTTGGCCGAACGAGACCAGCTGCTCAAGACTCGAACGGACGTGTCCATGATACGGTTGGCTTCCGAACCACGACGCAAACTTGCACTTGGGGCGAGCGTTGAACGTGTTCGAAATCCGATCGGGATGCGAGGAGGCATCTGAACGCCCAGGCATTGCTGTGAGCTCACCATGGCCGGGCCTGATGGTTCCAGAGTGGCAAGTTCGACGCGAGGAGTTGTATGTACACACATGTATACAGGGGAAGCCACGCCATCTGAATGGGTATCTCGCTCACAGTCGCAATGACGACAAACACATCTACACGTTTTAAGCAACCATCGCATATACTAAGCTTCCATCGAATATATCCAGGCCCAGAGTGTGTATGTGTCCCTCTGGATTCACATTGCATGCCTTGATATTGAGATTCGATAACTATTCTAAAATCTCTACACGGCGCAGAAGCCTGTTCCAAGAGACAACATTGAGTCCCATGTCCGAGTAACCTTGCTCGCAGGTGGACTGTGCTATACGGAATTTCAACTTCCACGACATCTCGGAGCCTTGCATCGAGCATAGACCTCGCAAACCTCAGACTTCTACACACGTGCCGGCGCTTATTAGCATCGGGGGCCTTAACGCTCGAATCCTCAAGCGAGACGACTGGGCTCGGTGTACTGCTGGTTTTACCATCTTTAGAGCTTATATCCTACTTCTTTCGTACGTTACCTGATCCAAGTGTGCTCAACCTCGAGACCCCACAGTCCAACCTTCAGTTAGATGCAGACGATCGTATAATGTGTACCACCGCCGGCGCCATTTTGATGCTCAGCGAAACCGAACAAGTGATGTTTCAGCGGTGATATATGCCTATCCAAGCCCAACAAGTTTGTATTCGCTTTACTTGTATAGGCTATTTCCAGTGTTTTGACGTACGAGTGTCGACAGAGAGAGATGCGGCGCGTTTCCATTGCATCAGATGAGGCGAATGCGAGCCGTGATGGCCTGTCCACTGAATTCTCAGGCCGATCAGCATTTGGTGTTTCATACCAACGCCTCAACATTCAAACATAGGATTTTCCGTGACCCCCTTACGGACATCACGTTCAGCATCGCCCAAAGCGCGAGCAGAGCAACATCGCATTCAAATTTCCATTCGGCAAGTTCCGAGCGTTGCCGTGCTCTTTTCCACACAGACGACCAACCTGCTACGAGGCCGCGAAGGATGTTGCTTGCAGGAAATCAATCGTTGCCCCTCATCCGACTCCCCTGTCACTGTGGAATACTACGTAAGGATCTGTCGGACCGAGGCGGTGCCTAGCTAGGCAGACACGGTTATACCGGCCGGCCTAAATACAAAGACGGACCCCACGCGAACCGGATTGCAATGTGGACGGCAGGCTACCGAGGTGCGCGCGGATGGTCGGGGTCATCATGCAACAAGACTGTCATGGTCCATCATCGTCACCTCTCCTCAAGTACTTTTTGAGTAGCATTTCCCGGTGTGAGCGTGTCGAGTCATGTGCGTCTACCACTTGCGAATGGGCCGAGTCTCACACGAAGCTGGGACTACCCGGAGGCAATGAACTAGTCCGAATACTTTCGTTCACGCTCCGTACCGGTCGAGCAGCTGTCAACGGCAGGCCGGCCAGGGGCCCCGTCTCGGAGAGGGCCGGTCAACACCAGATGATCGCTAGGGTCGATCGCTGGCAAGCCTTGGGTACGTGGTCTTGTACAAATGTACGACGTCGACGTCGCAGATAAAGGGCGACAAGGACCATTCCGGCACAGTCTCCCCCACGAGGCCCACAGACTTCATGCTGCCGTGGTTTCCTCTACCCCCCCTTGAAGATCCGAGCACGGAGGTGTTGGTAACAATGTTCTGTTGCGCGTCGTAAAACAATACAGCGGAGCTGCCTCGAAGCTGGCGTTTCCCTCCGAATTCTCCTGCACCAGCAGGGGAGCTAGACTGAATCGGAAATTTCTATGTGACGCCTGCAATGTTTGTCGAAGAAGCGAGGTCTGGCCAGTTTCAGCAGTCTTGATTGGGATTGCTTGGCCCGGTGCCACGACAGTTTTGTATACCCTGTCAGTTCGTCAGATTGACATATTCATACTTTTGGACGAGGGGTAATTCAAACAACCTCAGTTGACTGATGTTGGTTACCATCTTTGACTCCATGTTGGCCAGGGACATTGTATAGTGTCAGACTCTTCCCGTAATAACTGATACGTTGTGCGCAGCACGTTGTTTCCAGGGTGAATATATCGGTGGCATGTTTGTTGAGAGTCAACCCTCGAGCCCAGAGTACTGGGGGGAAAAAGAGAAAAGAGCGGGGGGGGAAAAGGAACGCGTCGCAGCGCATCTCTCAATGTCGTACTGACGAGTCGCGGTGATCTCTGATGTCTCAACGCTGCCGCGACCCAACCATTGCTCAGAGTCGGGTGTTCTGCGCTCCTGAGACTCGTTGCGGAAGTTGAGGCTCATCTGGTGAGGTGGTAACCGACAACAATGGACGCGAACCTTGGTTTGGCACAGCCCAAACAAAGGAAAAGGCGGCTGTCGTTGCGCCACAAGATCGTCAAGCCAACCACCTGTCTCAAGGCGCTGATGGTGTCCATTGCTTTTTGACCCGAGTCTCCCCATCCGTCGGTTGCTGCAGCGCGGGTGGTTTGATGGTGGCCAGCTGACAAGTGCACATCCGATAGACATACCCTGTAACGCCGCATGTTCGTGACGGCGGTCTGTCAACGACGGACTTCCAGGCCACTGCTTGGATTAGCGGGCTAGTGCCACAAACGCCGCAACGGAGACCAGAGATACCTCTGACCAACTCGCTGGCAAGTTGCCTCGTGTATCCGTACTTCATGCCGGCAATATTTCCTGTTACCCATAAAGGGCCCGGCGACAAGAGCCGGTCGTCCCAGGGCTTCCTGCAAGCGAGGTTTAACTCAACAGGGCTTAAGATAGGGGGAGGGGCACGTCAAGGGGAGCCATTCAGGGATCTTAGGTTCGTAACGTTTGACGGTTCTTCTGGAACGAATTCGACCGACCAGACGATTGAGGGTCTAGTCTAGTCAAGCTGGCCATGGACCCTGGGCGAAACGGGCAGTTGCCGGCGTCATAAATTTCTACTCCGCACACTATCATGAGAGCAGCGGGTCGACAGCCCAAGCAAGCGGTGGGTGCCCCTAGCAAAGATGATCCATCGTAAGGAGAAGACCGTCGACTTCTGCTGGTTTCAAGGGCCGAGTCAGTAAAGGAGTGTTTGGCTTTTGTCTTTTTTGCATCCAGAGCCGCCAGTAAGTGGACATCGCAAAACGACGATCTCTCACTCCGAGGTACACCGATTATATGCGATTGTCGCTCGTCACCGCCCTACGGCTTGCCCCTTTCTCCTTTATGAGGCGATAGTCCTGCTCAAAAACACCGATCACCGTGTCCCGTCATCTCCAGGGACCTTGGCTGATTCAGCGGAGAAAAGACGACGTCCGCGGTCTGGCAGGGCTTTGGGAACCCGTCTGACAAGCCGCTGTCGAACGGGGCCGGAGGGCAGACCGGGACTAGGGCGGGAGGCGAGAGAGCCAGAAGCGGGAAGAGGAAAGATCAGATGAAAGAAGCACGGTGGAGATCGAACTTCAACGGCCATGCTCACCCCACCCTTCCCCTCCCAGGCTCCGTGGCTTGTCATCTTGCCCAAGATTTATGAGCCTGGGTCTTGAGCCTTGAGCCTTGAGCCTTGAGATGCTACCGTAGTGTGGCTCTCTCCCCTTGCTTGACTAACCCGACAAGGAAAACATTCGGCGATCTTTGGCCTGACTCAATTCGGACAAGCTCCAACCGTAAGAGCCAATGACGACGATCTTCTGGTCAAGATCCCTGTCGGTCGTCTCGAGACTGGTTGGCTTGGTCGCGACACCCCTTGCGATGCTGTAAGGTACCGACACCGATACTCAGGGGTAAAAGTGGGCATTGCTGAAGACAAACCCAGAACCTAGACACCGACGAGGCCTTAGGGAAAGTCTCATGCATTCCTCAGCACTGTGCTGCACCACTCGCGCGCGCGCATGGTGGATGTCGTGGATCCTGCCAGCGAGGCTCCCTCTAGGAAACGGAGCCGATCCATCATGCGTGGCCATATTCAATGCCGCCTAGGGAGTCTGCTCCAGGATCCGTAGGGTTTCGCTATTGTGGTGCTGACGGAGGAGGTGCTTTCGCATTCTAGCATTAAGTTGCCCGAATGCACTCGCTCATGCACAGCCGTGTGCATTTAGCATGGACAAAGTAAGACGTGGTTGTCCAGAACATTGGAGGTATCGTCAAAGTCTGGCTTGACTGAAACAGGGAACGAATATGAGGATGAGCCGGTGAGCTGCTTCATGGGGTTGTCTGCCGCTTGAAGCCACTCGGTATGTTGCAGAACAGCGTCTAAGACCGATTCTTGCAAAGATGCGATCATCTCGTACTCCACAAAGAAACCGACTTGGCTCAGCAGACCTCAAGACCAATTCGAGCCCGTGGGCTGGTAATGACCACCGTCGACGTTGGGGAAGTCTGAGGAACGCCCGATGTTACCATCGATCTCCGGAAGTTGGATTGTATCGTAGCTGCTACCTTTGTCGACGTTTTAGCGGCTTAGTAGTCACGCACCAACGCGTGCGTGGACGCATTCCGATCGCGTGAACCGTCTGTCGACGGCGTTGCGCCCTGCGAGACGATGCCGGCGGCAGCGTGCGCCAGCCAACGTTTGGTCAGAAGGGTTCGTCTGAACCGAGTGTGCCTTCATTAGCGGAAAGGATCAGAGCAATTGAACGTGATCAGATCGAATACAACCAACAGTAATTAGTTGATGTCAAAGCTTTGGCACTTGTACCCGGAAGCCGACTGCCCCGTTCACCGCGCTGCGTCATGGTGGTATTGCCAGCTAGAGTTGGATGCGCTTTCTACGAGAGTGCTAAACGGGACGGTATCCGGCTGCCGACGGAGAAAATCCACTGTCTCGAACAGGTCTCTGTGGGATGTTTTGTACGGAGCTGGTTGAACGATCAAAAGCAGTTAGCGCCGCTGTATCGGTGGCTTTGGTGCATGTGGGACACTGGCGTGTGGTGGTCAAGCTGCATGACGCTTCTGCAGGTACGAGGCAAGACAAGCTGCAACCTCTCGAGAACCAAGGCCGAAGAGCAGCAGCAAAGCTTCTGTGGGTGACGACGATGGCAAATCAGAACCTGCCAGCTGTAAATGGAGGGTGCGGATGCAGCGGAGGGAGCGACGGGGATTCCACAGTTCGTCTCGAGTCTTATGCAGGAAGGGCGACACAACCGGCCTTGGACGTCGTGGCGGATGGTATTGGCTCCTGGGATGTTTGCTGGAACGCTTCAAGGTGCACGCAAGGCCCTCAGCCATGGACAGCGGCCTTTGTGATGCCCTCCCTGTCTGAGACATCCCTTTGGTTCCCGACAATCCAAGTGGAATGGCAAGGTAATCGTCTCGACGCGTTGTTGTCCGATTTTCGCTTCACAGCCCTGTCCCAAGCGCGAGACGGACACTGCTATAATACTTAAGGGAGACGTCGAGTATGTAGTTGCGATGCGATCGAACCTGAAGAATCAAATGCCCATGGACCGTTCTGTTCGCATAGACCAGGCGGCCGGCTTGGCCCGCCTCCTTCCCAGACATGCCATTCGTCGACGTCCACTGGCTATCTGTTCCAGGACGCGCCGCCAACTGAGCCATGGTGGAAGCTCTTTCAAGCCCCGTCTATCGTCTCGGACGGACATGGCTGTAAGTTAGCAGTCCAAGGAGAGGTCAGCTTTCGGATCTCCAACGCCTGTCTTGTTGACTCTCGAGTTGAGCAGAGCAGCCTCGGAACGACGGGAATGAACCCAGGGGCACCGACGATGTCAGAGAGCTGCCGTCAATCAGTCAAACAAAGCGATACGGAAGTCAAGACCGAACTGCCTGTCTTCTGCCCAACCACGCAGTCTAATTAATGGGTGGCGATGGGTTATGCAGTGTGGCGGACAGGAGGCGAGCGATTGCCAGAGGTGCGAGCGAGCAGTCTGGTTGAGTTCATGCATCGGGTTATTTCCAACGCTATATTATATTGCCTTGTCTGTTAGCCGACTTTCGATATGCTCCGAGCGTGCCCACGACGCTCTGTGCATGACCGAGTCGGCGTTCTTCGTTGCTGACCCAGTCCAGACCGGTGATGCAGCTTTCACCAGCAAGACCTTGCCAGCTTGCAAGCACTCGGCGATGGGCGCAACTAGCGCAAGGCTTGTAACTTGAAGGTGTGGCCCAGTCCCAAGACGGTATCCACTGCGATGTGGAGTCTCGCAAAGCCAGGACGGCAGTATCTGAGCAGGCGCTTGACTGTCTGCAAGAGCACCGTCGTCCCACAGCTTGACTATCTGTCATTATCCGTACATGGCAGCTGTCTCTGCGATGCATTGTTGTTTTGCCACCGCCAACAGCTCCTCTTTCAACGACGCCAACAAACGGAATCTTGTAGATCCAAGCTCCAAGCAAGACGAATGATGAGTACCTGTGTATGTGTGTGTGTGTGTGGTTGAGGCGGGGGCAAAGGCGGGAAGTCATGGCATCCCCTCCACAGCGTGCGTGGGACGAGGGATCGGCCGGAGCAACGTTCCACGGCAGAAGGTGCGCGATGGGTCGATTGGTGTACTGGATGATGATTGCTTAACGCGGCGAAACGCGCTGTGCTATTTCGAGAGATGCTCAGTTGACATGGTGGCCTTGCTGACGGTTGTTTGGTACCGGCTGCAAGACAGTATGTCGGGATGCTGCTGGCTGTTGACATGTTGCGAACTTGACTTGTGGCTGCTGCCGCCATTGTGCACCCGTCCGGAGAGACCTGACACGGCTCGTGTCGTGTGAACGAGGACGCGTCTTGGGACCTGGAGACTAGAGGGGGGACAAGCGGAGGGCCAACCAGACACGGATCGCCAGAGACAGGGACAGGCTGGGTAGAAGAAGTACAGTGCGGGCGCACAGGTTGACACGGGTGTCGTGCATCAAGTACACGACCTCTCCTCTGTGGTAAGGCATGGATGCGCAGGTGCATTGTCCAATTGCCGTTGCAGTGATGCAGAGCGATCGACCGGCGCCAACAGAGAACGAGAGAGTTCTCGGCGGCGGCGGAGAAGGAGGAGTAGGAGTAGGAGTCTGACAGAGTTCCAAAGCCAGGAAGGGACGAACGACGCCAACAGGGGACAGGGGTCAAGCGCCAAACGTTTGTCGTGACGGGACCCGCTTTCAGTCAGCCGGTGTCTCTCCTTTCTGTGGTTTTCATAGTGCAAGTACGAGAGTAACGGAAGGCGGGTTAGCCGCGCACACTGAGCGAGCCGTTGTGGGCACATCGCTGCTTCCCCACGAGCCCAAGCCCTCCCCCGTGACTGCCTTCTCACAACCGATCGAATTCTGAGATCCGAGAGGGTGGCTGCACGCGATGAGGAGCTTGTGTCTGCCTACCTAGGTAGGGAAGGAGGTCCCGGTCTAGCGTAGTAGTTACCAGATGCAGGCGTGGGACCACGACGAACAGCCCAGATGGATAGATGGATGAATAGATGGATGGACGGTTGGTTGGATGGTTGGAAAGTGCGGGATGGGATGGGGTATGTGCGTACTCCGTACTATGGCAGTTGGGAAGGAAAGACGGGATGGATTGGCGGGACAGTTGCTGCTACGCAAATACACGAATAGTACATAGCACGATGTGGTAATGCATAGCAAGCTACAATATAGGTGAGGTAGTGCTCTCCCTACCTTTATGCCGAGGTGGGCTAACGGTTGGGATGGTTCGGGACAGAGGGACTTTGCAGAAACAAGCCCCTGCTCAAACAGCCCCGACGAGACGGCTGTGGCTTTGCAAGACTTTTGGCGTTGTTTGAATCGCCTCTTGCATGACAAAGGCCCCCGGCGCCGTTGGTTCGCACGAGAGGCAACTCGTTGAGTGCGTTTATTCGTGTCGCTCTATTCCATTGCCTTCCTGACTGTTTCTGTCCTGTCATGCCCTGCCTGCCCTGTCTGTCTCCTTTCTTCCATCCATCCCGTCTGATGCGACTTGGGTACGTATCTCAACGGCGTTGGTCTTGTACACTACCTAACTAGGTAGGTACCTTAGATGGGTACCTACAGTACATCCCTGTGCCTGGCGCCCCACTCAGTCCCAAGAGTCCGCGGGTCCCTTCTAGACCCACACTATCCCTCCAGCCACAACAACAAGTTTACTGCCTGCTACCTTCCAAGCTCCCAGTCGGGTTGCGCCGAGCTAGCTGCCCTGGAACTTTCACTGTCGTCTCTCTCTCTCTTCCTTCTCTTCTCCCCATGGACGAAAGCGATCGTCTGCACAAGCACTAGGCACGCGCGTATCCCCGGTCCTTCGACTCCCCCCTGCCACTGTGAGCAAGTGGACGGTTGTGAGGGTATCCACAGTTGCTTCCGCAGATACGGATGCTGATGATGAGGCGCTGCAGCAAGTGACTTCTCAGACGGCCCCCAAGAGGGATGGGGACATGACTGTATGAAAGGGCACCATAGCACGTACCAAGTGTCCATACGTGGTGGTGTCGGTGGTTAGCGTACGTGCGTGCATGAGGTACGATGATTCTCGCGGGTATCGCGACACATTTGGCGCGTGCCGACCTGGCCATGACCCACGGCGGTTCCTTCTTGACAACACGATGAGCCCAGCCCAATAAAGGACGGCCATCATCGAAGCATTGTACGGACAAGCATCGGAATGCGCTGCCGAAACATCTGTCCTCGTATATAGTAAACGTGCAGAAGAGATACCACAGGTAGGTGGGTGCAGATGCTCGTCTGGCCTTGTGTGCATATCGCTCACTAGCTTTCTCGTATTTCGCAGCAGTGTGTACGTGCGTCTGTCTGCCTTTGCTTCACCAAGTAGCGAGCAACACAATTCGACACGGATGTCGTGCTTCAAGGCGGCGGGAGGCAGTGTACTTACGAACACTGAGCTATTGGAGACGACGCGCTTGCCGATGCCTCCCTCCCTTTTTTTTTTTTTTTTTTTTTTTTTGCCCTCCCGCCTGCTGGGATCGGCCTCCCTTCTGTGATGTGATGTGCGGTCTCTCCTCCGCCGCTGCGTACTACTATTTCTGCTCGCCCCGCCTTTTCATCGACAACCACTGGGCACAAGGAGCAGCCCCAGTATCAACACGGCAAGGAGCTGCAGCAGATGGTGCAGGTCCGCCAGGTTAGCTAGCAGGGCCGGCCCATGGATGATGGGATGCAATGATGCATCTCTCACATAGTATCAGCAGCCCCGAGAAACCAACGGGCGGCGGTGTGGGAGCTAGGGGGTGGGGCGAGGACCGAATCGAAAGACCGGCCTGGACTGGGGGATAGAGAGGCGTGGGAAGATAGTACGAGAACATACGGACACTGATGCACAAGCGGCACAAGATCACAAGAAGAGTAGAGAAGGCGGGGGGGGGTCGAAGAAGTACATGCCCGTCCATCCGTCCATCCATTTACCCATCCATCCATCCATCCATCCATCCATCCATCGGCGCTGCGTAAGCGTACCTACTTTAGTGTAATACCAAGACAGACAGAGAAGCTCGAGAAAAGGCTAAACGGGGGATGCCCGCTAAAAAGCCACTTGAAGCAAGGTTTACCAGCTTGAGGCAGCCAGAGATACGTACCGTTCATCGGCCGCAGGCACGAACGGTAGGGTGGCTTTTCCCCACCAATGAGCGAAGGTGTGTACCTGGCACTACCCCTGGTTTTTCACTCGTTGTGTGTTCGGTGTCGCCCACACATCCAGCCCCGGTCCACGCCTGCGCGCCCTCCTCCACTGCTGCGTCTCCGACTGTCTGGCCTTTTTGTATTCTTGTTTTATTTTCCCCAATTCTCTCCTTCCCCGTCCCCTCCCCTCTTGACCCGTCCACAGTCCATAACCTTGCGCATTCCCCCATCGGTAGTACGTATCTCAGTTGTCGTGGTGGATCTTCTCCGACAGCAGAAAAGAAAAGGAAAACAAGACTGAGGAGCCAGACGAAACGTGAGAGTGAGAGAGAGAAAGGGGGGGTAGAGGTACGGATACATGAAGCTGTCAAAAGGGGAAGAGGGGGTTAGGGGGGGAGGGGGAGGGATGTGGGAGTACATGCGTAGCCTTGGCCGACGCGTGTGGTCTCCAAGTACCTACCTTGCTCCATAGCTATCTAACTGGCGACTGTGCAAGCCAAGTCGTATCCCTCCATCCCATCTCCATCCCCATGCCATCCCCATCCCGCACACACTACTGGCTACTGAGCCGCCGCTGCACACCCATCCACACCCCCTTGCCCCCAAAATCCCACATCCACACCTCACATCTCAACTCACGCCCTTGTCCCTTCACTCACCCACGTACACAAACACATACGCGCCTCGCTTCTCTAGGGGGCTACTCACTGGAAACTGACTGGACTAGGCTGGGCTGGGCCGGTGGTGGACTGCCTGGACTGTGAGGGGAGGAGTGTGGGATGAGGGAGGGAGTGAGTGAGTGAGCGAGAGCCATGAGCCATCCCCGGCAGACAGACACACCAACCAGCCCAGCTCACTCACACCCACCATCAGAGGAGACGGGGTGGACTGGCACCGGTTCCTTCGTTTGTCTGTTCCCTTTTTTTTTTCTCTCTCTTCCCAGCTGGGGGGACCCGCCCGCCGCCTCGCGCCCATCAGTTCCTTTTCCTTTTTCTCCTCTCTTGCCCCCCCCCATATCCCTCCTTCTTCCACATCCCATCTATCTCCTCATCGTCATCCTCGTCGTTCACGGCAATCCCTTCCTCTCCTCTTCCTCTTCCCCCACTCCTTTTTTCTTTCATTTTCACAGTCACTCCTTGAAATAGTTCAACCATAAACTCAGCTTTTGAATCCCGTCACTCCTTTCCGGGCATTCTCATTACGTTCCTTCCGGTCTGGTTGAATTTCACACATTCATTCGTCGCGAGCCCACCACACTGTTAGCACATCCTCACCTCCTGATCCTCCTGTTGGATCTCGACCACGCTCCTTAGCATCTTTGGTCTCGCAGCCGCTTCTATACATTCCCTAGCTCCTTGCAGCACACCATTTTACCACCTTACCCTCTACCCATCACGCCTTTGAGCGTCCCCGAGAACCACCGCACCCCAATCGAACCCCCTCGATCACCTTCCGGACGCGATTTATACCGAGACAACTCGACTCGCAAACCACCCGTACCTTGATCAGAACCACCCCGCGCCAGAGCGATCAAACACGACGTCTTCCTGTTATCGAACGGAGAAGCACGGAAGAAAGATTTAGCCATGGCAACTGAGATCGAAATCCCGATGGCTCTGGGCCAGAACGCCTCAACTCCCGGCTCGTCCTCTCCTCAGGACACCTCCCCCACGTCTGCGAGCAAGATGAACCAGACCCCTTCTCCCTCGGCTTCAACCCACAACGGCCAGGGCCCCTCTTCGCAATCAAGGCGCCCGCCTCGCAAGAGCACCCTGACCCAGCAGCAGAAGAACCAGAAGAGACAACGCGCCACCCAGGACCAGTTGACGACTTTGGAGATCGAGTTCAACAAGAACCCGACCCCTACCGCCACCGTTCGTGAGCGGATAGCGGAAGAAATCAACATGACCGAAAGGTCGGTCCAGATCTGGTTTCAGAACAGGTATGCTGCCCGTCCCACTGCACGATGCCCTCCCTGGCGACGTTGCTGACCCTCTCTGTAGACGCGCCAAGATTAAGCTTTTGGCGAAGAAGAGTCTCGAGACTGGAGAAGACATTGATTCGATCCCTGAATCCATGCGAGCCTACCTCGCCATGCAAGCGATGGAGTCTGGCAAGGGTCTGGGCGACCCCTTCCTCGGCCGAACCGGCCTTCTTCCCTACGGCCACAGCAACATGCTGGTCGGCGGTGATCAGAGCGGCCAGGGCAAAGTTTGTAAGTGATGTCAAGATTCGAGACCATCAAGGCGGTCTACTAACATGCCCAGTGATCCACCATCTTACCTGCCGTTCTCTCAGCATCGGCAAGTGGACTCGCGTCGGACAGAACACGATGGACCTCATCATCTTCTACTCCCCTGACAAGTGCACCATGACCTACTACATCAACAACGAACAGGCAGGCTACAAGATCGAATATCCCTTTGCCTGCATCAAGAATATCTTCCTTGAGAACCAGGAGGGCGACCCCAACAAGCCCGGTGGCATTGTCATCGAGCTGAACCGTCCGCCCAACTTCTTCATGGACTCGACTCCCCAAGCCAACGGGTTCTTCCAGTGTGGCGACTTTACCGAGGACCAGCAGGCCTCGCAATGCATGGTTCACCACCTTGGTGGCAACCCCAAGGTTCTCAGCGGTCAGCTGGCCAAGCTCGTTTCCCTGGAGGCTTTCATGAACCGCAACAACCCTCACCAATTCATCGACCAGCAGCACGCCCTCTCCGTGTCCGCGCCCGTGTCCCCCACTGGACGTCCTTCGTCCCAGCCCAACTTCGCTCAGCCTCACATTGGCATGTTCCAGGAGTCTTGGGGCATCAACAGCATGCACCCCGGCATGCGTGGTCCTGGCCACAAGCGCCAGCGCAGTCGCTCGGTCCCCATGGCCGTCGACTTCTCCATGTTGCAAACCCCCATGCCCTCCTTCTACATCCAGCAACCGGGTGAGATGTCGGCTCCTCAGACCCCTGGCCCCAACATCTACGCTCCGATCCCCCAGCAACCTGGTGGCCTGGGTCCGAACCTGAGGATTGACACTCAGGCTGGATTTGGTCTGGACATGAGACAGTATCCCATGTCGGCAACGACTGCTTCTCCCTCCGAGTTCCCGACTAGCCCCAACTTCTTCTCCCAGGGTCCGGAGCCGAGCCCTCTCCCGGCGTCGAGTTACAACACGCCGTACGGCAGCGCTTTCCTGTCTCCGATGGCGAACCATTCACCAAGCATGATACCGCCTTCCGTATCTCCTCTTTCCTTCGGAAGCCACCACGGGGAGCCTTCCATTGTTGAGCAGTCGCCTCCGTTTTCCATGCCTGGCAGATCGGCCTCGGCCGACATCTACCAGCAAGGCGACAACGGGTCGTGCGCAGTGTCTGACGACGGCACCGGCTTGAACGAGATGTACTCGAAGCATACCATCAACATGCCTATGCACCCTCATTCGCCAGCATACGGCGACCAGGGCCACAACGACCTCGATATGAACCAGCTGGTTCAATTCGACAACGTCGACCCCAACTCCATGTCCCCCGAGTCCATGCATCAGACACCTCACTGAGTAGTCCCGTCTGGAGCCTGGTAGGGCTGAGCAATACCAGAGCTGGACTGGGAGCTCCTTGGCATAGGACATGGCGTACATACAAATTTGGGGCGTGCTCCCAAATGCTTTCTTGGGAAAGAAAGGGGAGTTGGCTTGCCTTTGGTCATTCACAGCTGGCGTTGAGGCGCTCGATATATACCAGATGGGTTGCGCTTGGTTTGCTTCCAACACCGATGAGTTCGTTGCGTGATCCAGATCTCGCTCCTCGTTCACCCATCGGCCACGACGACTCTGCATGACGATACCTTTATTCGGAATCTCGATCATGCATGTCCGGCACAAGCGATCGTACACTTTGCACTTTTTTTTTTGGAATTTACTTCAACACTTTCGAGTCATTTATTGTCGCGAACGAACAAACTCCCTGTGCTGCAACGGCTAGGGCACCTACTCGTGTCACACCTTGCCATCACCATCATCATCATTATCACCATTTTGCCGCGCCGATCGCGAAGAGACGACGGCGTGACTCCTAATAACAATTCCCTTCATTCTCGGTTGGCTTGCGCTGCACATCACTGTCTCGTTGATATTTTCATCTATTTGTTTCATCTGTCATTGTTCATGAATCTCAGATGTCTTTGGCTGCAGGTCTGGGGGAGGATTGAAAAATGGGGGAGAAGCCCAGGTGGCTTGGGATTTCTCCTGGTTCTTAATCAAACACACACACACACACACACACACACACATTTGTGAGGATATACAACACTCCAACGCATACATTTTGTCTCCCTTATACTGTCGGGTATTTTCTTGGGTTGATGGGCTGTGTGAGGAGCAGGGGCTTTGTGGCTTGTGTGTGTTTGTATGCCGGCATCGCAGCGGCGGTAATGGGGAAACCGCCTACTCGAGGGCCGAGCAGCGAGGAGGCTTGGCCGGCTGTTGCTCGAAAGAGGCGGCCGGCTTGTGAGTGTTGATGATAGAGTTTAGAGACAGACGGGCATCGAATCCCTGTATTCCCACTTTACACATACGCTGGTCTTTGATTTCCGTAAACTTGAATTTGCCCGATACAGTGAATAGTGAATCATTAGGGTGTTGAGGTGCTTGAAGACTGGCGATGATTTGCGACTAGTGCAGCGACATGGATGATGCTCCACTTCGCTCGGTTGCTTCAGCCCACCGCAGTGCGATGGCACCCCCCGTAGCAGGGACGGTGGCAGTGACGCGATGTAACGTTTGAGGCTAGTCGACCGAGCATGGAGGAAAGAAGCTTTTGGTGATGGACCGCGTGGCGATGCGAGATTGCAGAGTCGGATCCAGAGCCCGTCGGGGCAGTGTCAGGGACTCGGGGATCCAGAGTTGGTTGTTGGTTGGTACTGCAACCGAAGCATGAGAGCAGACGCAACATTGGACCTTTTTTCTTCTTCTAGAACGCGACTGTGGGTTTGCAAGGCAGGCAGGCAGACAGACAGACAGACAGCGGTAGTGCCAGGTTCTCGCGGATGGGTATCATGTCAGGTGGGCGTATATGAGCACGGCTTACGTATAGTAGTAGTGGTAGTAAGGCTGAGTATGTGTTACATGTTACGCAAACCCGAGAGGGGCCACCGGCAGTTCTGCTGACGTGGGCGTGTTCGTCTCTTCGTTCGCTCGTATGGCTTTCTGATCTAGGGCTGCAAGTGAGATAGATGTGTCGTGTGCGCTTGCTTGCGGCGCGAGAAAGCACCGACGTTGGACCGGGTGCTCGTTGTCATGGAACAGTTGAAGAAGAAAACCGTCTCTGTGCTTAGTTTTTTATGTAACGAGTATTAGGCATGGACCGCCTCGGATGCGTATCTCAAGTCACTGTTCATGATGCGATGAGACGACGGAGAGCACAAGGCAGTCAGTCAAGCCAATGGGGAGGGGGTCGTGGCCCAGCTCGCCGTCTGCGCCATCCGCGCCACCCAACCTGGGCCTGAATTGGGTTTGGAGGTTGTCGGCGACCCGCGGCCGCGCAGGTTCCGGGAGCGAGAGGTGGTGAGCATGACGGGGAAGACGGCCGGAACGACAAGTTGGTCGTCCGCGTGCCTCCTGCCCGGTGGACCCGGACGGAATCGAAGATGGGGACAGGAAGGGTGCAAAGGGAAAATTGACTTTGAAGCTGGAGTTTGTGGGCGTCCAGACATCTCTCGAGTTTCCAGCTCATCCCTTTTTTATTTTAGGTTTTTTTTCATTTTAGCGTCTTCTCTGCCTGGGGTTACTTTGTGGCAGACGCGGTATCCCAGCTGTGCGGCCACGTTCGTCTGAAGGGGGAAAGTTCCTGATGCTGTCAGCAGACGGGCTCCTCCTCTTTATCTGCCGGCCTAAATCAACGGCGTGCTAAAAATAATGATAAAATGGCACCCAGCAGTAAGACAAAAAAGAAATAAAGGGGGAGAGGAAAAGAAAACCAACCCACGGGCTGTGATGGCATGGCAGCATTGACGGGCAAACAAACTAGTTTGTGCCGTTGGCCTTTCCATGTGATTGGGGGATGTTTCGGAATCACAGAAGCAAGACGCAGAAAGTGTGATGGAAGTCATGACTGTCGCCAATACATCTTGGCATTTTTTTTTACTCTTTGGTCAAAGTGCGGGCATCTTATCTTGGTGGGTTGAGATGAAGTCGTGGGAAACAACGCAATGCTGCCCTGTCGTTCCTTCCTTCCTTCCTTCCTTCCTTCCTTCCTTCCTTCCCGCAGCTTCCGTACTGTATCCATTCAAGTTGAACGTCCCCTCCTTCGGCGGGCGCAGGGACCGTAAACCAACCGATACTGCATCCTGACAACTGCTTCTCCCCCTACGCCGAGAGCGCGCCTTGCATTCTGGCATCTTCTCGCCCAATGACGCGCCCGCTGCGGGGCACGCAATACGTGAGATGCTTACTACTCGTTTACAGGGCGCCTCCACCCTCAAAACGCTGGTTTAATTTTCTTTACTTTTTTTTCTTCCTGTTCGCCTGACCCCCTCTTCGTCCTCGGGTGAAGATGTATGGTACGCGATTCATATTATATACTATAGGCAACTTAGATAGTTACTACCTAGGTACACTTACGTACGTAGGGCAGGCAGTAATATCTTTGCATAGGCATGTCGTAAACGTCCAGCGCGGACTACCTGGTTACCCATCCGTGCCATCTCATCTCTATAAGGGGAATAATAGTGAAAGTGGCAGTGCTGAATGCGCGCCAAGCCTCGTCAGAGACACCAACACCAACTCGGGCGTCATTTCTCACCTCGTGGCTGCATCTATTTGATTACCTCAACTTGAGGCACCTTGGACACTTAGCCAAAGGTAGTGTACAGGACCATCCTGCCTGGCTTCCTGACGCATCAACTCTCTCACTCCTTCCCTCCCACTCCCCGTATTCATCCGTCACCCCCTCCTTCCGAATGGGAGCCACTGACACGTCTTGACTTTTTGCCAAGCGCCTTGTGTCGCCCGATTCTCTTGCGCTTTTGGACGCTGCAACCTCTTCGGTGCCCTGCCAGTGACCCGACTGTTCTTGGCTTGCTATCCGCCACGCTGAGGCATTCCCCCAGACGCGCAAGAGACCGAAGGATTGATCGGTCCCCATTTTCGGGGTCTCTCCGCCGCCGACGCTTACTTTGCGCGGCTTTCTTCCTTGTATGGGAATGCAGAACCGCCCGAGCGAGCTAGAGTCTTCCCCCCCCGCCTCGCCTTTCTCCGTTGCACCATATTGTCTGCCTGTCTTCCTGTCTTGCCTCGTCTTGTTTCGACTCGCCCACCTCGCTGCCTTTGCTCTCCCAACTGTTGCTCTCACATAACCAACACCAACGGTTTTCCACCTCACTCTAACCTGACGTCGGCCCATCCTCTCTCTCACACTCTCTCACACACACAGGCACTCACTCACACGCGCGCGCACCCTCTCGTTCCTGCCCTGACAGTGACGTCGCATTCCCAACTACACCGGACGGTTTCAGCCCTGCCAGCATAGCTTCGATTCTTCGCCTGCAGCTCTTAGTCACTTGCGCTGACCCAGGCCTTGGAATCCTCGCGCTCCCAGCAGCCACGCCAGATCCAGCAAGGAACGCGGCACCACAACCGCGCCGGGGGCCAATGAAGAGCTTCATGGCAGAGTCACTGTTGTGAATCCGGGCCGCCATCTAGGGGATCCGTCTGGGACAAGCCCGAATTTGCCCCCCTTCTAGTCGTTGGAAAACTAGGCAGACTCAACCGCTAACCCCGAGCGCGCCCCTCGATCTGCGCTTCTGGCGGGTCTAGGCTGAGACGGCCACGATCTAGACGGAAAACGGTCAAGCCTGCTCCATCGAGAATGGCCCGACGAGACATGGACGACGCCCCTTCGCAGCAAGATGAAGACTGCGACCCCGCCCCGATTGCCCCTTCGAGCTCGAACCTCTTCGACAACCAAGCCCAAGACGATTCTCATGACTTGTCCCAGCCCTCAGTGAACCCGGCGCATCGCGCAGCGCAACGAATTAACCCGAGACGAGCCGTCACCGACCCAATGGGCAGTAAGGGCGCCCTCAACGGCGGTTATGTCCGCTTCTCGGACGAGTTGCCTCGCGACGCCCTTCGCGACTTCGACCCGGCTTCGTCCCACCCGAATCTGGGCAACCCGGGACTCTACACGATCCCTTCGAGAGGCGACTTGGAAGCCCGCGCCCCGCCTGAGCCTTCCTCCTCGCGGCGCGCCCGCCTAAACAGCGATCAGAGCTCCGGCCAGCCTTCGGATACCGACCTCAAGTACCCAGTCAACCGGCCGGAACCGACCAAGAGGACGAAATGGCGTGTTGCGAAGGAGTCGATGAGCGACCAGCTCAAGAAGGCGTATGATGCCTACATTATCCAGGGGCTGTTGCGCCAGAAACCGCTGCCCCCCAGTGCAGACGGACGACACATCCCGCTTGACATGTCGAGGAAGCGGAGCGAGGCCCTCGTTGACGAGCGCACCAAGAAGACGTACCCAAGCAACTTCATCCGATCTAGCCGATACACGATATGGAGTTTCTTGCCGAAGCAGCTCCTGTTCCAGTTCAGCAAGATGGGCAACTTTTACTTCCTGGTCGTCGGTATCATCCAGGCCATACCCGGTCTCAGCACCACAGGACAGTGGACGACCATTGCGCCTCTCGCGGTGTTTGTGTCGTTGTCGATGGCAAAGGAAGGCTACGATGACTACCGCCGATACCTTTTGGCCAAAACCGAAAACCTGAGCCGTACGTGGGTTCTGGGAGAACGATCCAAAAAGTCGACGGCCAGGATGAAGAGTCGCAAGGGACTCGAAATGGCCGAGGCTCCGGTAGACGGGTGGACTGAGATTGAATGGCAAGACCTCAAGGTTGGGGATGTGGTCAAGCTTCACCGCGACAATGACGTTCCGGCCGATATTGTCCTGCTGCACGCAACCGGACCGAACGGCACAGCCTACATCGAAACCATGGCTTTGGACGGAGAGACGAATCTCAAAGCGAAGAGGGCGTCCCCGATCCTGGCCGAAAGATGTCAAACTGTGGAGGGAATCAAGTCTTGCCAGGCCACCATTGTTTCCGAGGACCCCAATCTGGACCTCTACAGATATGACGGCCGCGTGACCGTCAAGGAAGAGACGCTGCCGTTGTCGCTCGACAACGTCATCTATCGCGGCTCCACCGTCCGAAACACGACGGAGGCGATTGGCATCGTTGTGAACTCGGGCGAGGAGTGCAAGATCAGGATGAACGCTCATAAACACGTGCGCACCAAGGCGCCGGCCATGCAGCGCGTCCTCAACAAAATCGTCATCTGGCTCATCTTTGTGCTCCTCGCGCTGAGCAGCGGCCTGACATTGGGCCACTATATCTGGAGAGACCCTACCGAGGCGGCGTCCTGGTATCTCATGGGCGACAGCATCAGCATGAGAAAAATATTCATCGCCTTCATCTTGATGTTCAATACTCTGATTCCCCTGTCGCTATATATCAGCTTGGAGATTATCAAGATCATCCAGTTCTACATGATGGGAGATGTCGAAATGTACGACCCTGTCACCAACACACCCATGGTTGCCAACACTACAACGATTCTGGAGGACCTTGGTCAGGTCAACTACGTGTTCTCGGACAAGACGGGTACTTTGACCGAAAACGTGATGCGCTTCCGAAAGATGAGCGTTGCCGGTACCGCTTGGCTGCACGACATGGATATCGAACGAGATGAGCAGGCCAAGCAGAAGCTCATCGAAATGGCCCGAAAGAAGCGCAAGGGCAAGGGGAAGAACAAGAACCGCGAAAACACGACTGGCGACAACGAGAACGGTCCGTCTCAGCTACAGCCGGCCCAGGGACGTCCGTCCATCAGTTCCTACGGCCGAGGGCAATCTGCCAACAGGGCTCCCCGGGATGAACTCGAGCTCAAGACCGAGGATCTCCTCGACTACCTGCGGCGCAAGCCCGATACCGCCTTCTCCAAGAAGGCCAAGCAGTTCCTGCTCTGCATCGCTCTCTGCCACACCTGTCTACCGGAGGTCAAAGAAGACGGCGAAATCGACTATCAAGCTGCGTCCCCCGACGAGCTAGCCTTGGTCGAAGCAGCGCGCGATCTAGGATACCTCCTCGTCGATCGGCCCGCACAATCGGTCGTTTTGCAGCTTCCGGGAGCAGACGGGACCACCAAGAGGGAAACGTACCAGGTCCTCGACGTGATCGAGTTTAGCAGTCAGAGAAAGAGAATGTCCATCATCATTCGCATGCCTGACGGCAAGGTCTGCGTGTTCTGCAAAGGCGCTGACAATGTCATTCTGCCTCGTCTCAAGCTTAGTAACCTGGCCACGCAGAAGGCAAACGAAGTCAATAGAAGGGCTTCAGTCCGCAGAAGCGTCGAAAAGGACAAGGCTCAACAGCAACGCCTGAGCACCAGCGGCACACCTCGCAACAGCTTCATGGTCGGGAGAACGTCAGTGTCGGACCGACGCAGTATGATGAACCAGAGGATCTCGGGCGACATGTACAGGCGCTCGAGTGTCGTCAATGATGATCCTGAAGCCTGGCCCCCGCGTAGAGGGTCGGCAGATATCCTCTCGCACATGGGCGCCCACGACATGGCGCCATCCCCTTGTCATAGCATGGCAATGTCGGCGAGCGAAGCCGAGGTCGACGAGCTCGTTGACGAGACCACCGCGCTCAATGAGGGTGCAGTGCTCGAGCGGTGCTTCCAGCATATCAACGACTTTGCCTCCGACGGTCTGCGAACCTTGCTTTACGGTTACAGATACATCAGCGAAGACGACTACAGCTCGTGGAGGAAGATCTACCAAGCCGCCACTACCAGTTTAGACAACCGACAAGAGAAGATCGAGGCCGCCGGTGAGTTGATTGAGGACAAATTCGATCTTGCTGGGGCCACGGCTATCGAGGATCGCCTGCAAGAGGGTGTGCCAGATACCATTGATAAGCTTCGCCGTGCCGAAATCAAGGTCTGGATGTTGACGGGAGATAAGCGCGAGACCGCCATCAACATCGGGCACTCTGCCGGTCTTTGCAAACCGTTTTCGGAGGTCTTTGTCCTGGATGCCACGATGGACAACTTGCAAGATTCTATACTGTCAACCCTTGGCGAAGTTGCGCGTGGTATGGCTCCTCACTCTGTAGTGGTGGTCGATGGCCAGACCTTGAGCGTTATCGAAGGAGACGAGAACCTCAGTTTCCTCTTTTTCGATCTCGTGGTGAGAGTCGACTCGGTCATCTGCTGCCGTGCCTCTCCCTCACAGAAAGCCTCTCTTGTGAAGCGCATCCGTCGACAGGTGCCACATTCCCTGACTTTGGCTATCGGGGATGGAGCCAACGACATCGGAATGATCCAAGCTTCCCATGTAGGTATCGGCATTTCGGGTCGTGAGGGTCTGCAGGCTGCTCGTATTTCCGACTACGCCATCGCACAGTTTCGCTTCCTGCAGCGTCTGCTGTTCGTTCACGGTCGCTGGAACTACCTGCGAACCGGCAAATACATCCTGGCCACCTTTTGGAAAGAAGTCGTTTTCTTCCTGCCGCAGGCGTATTTCCAAAAATACACGGGATACACCGGAACCTCTCTGTACGAGAACTGGAGTTTGACAGTGTTCAACACGTTCTTCACTTCACTGGCGGTCATCCTGCTCGGTGGGTTGGAGAAGGACCTGCAGCCAGAGACGCTCCTCCAGTTCCCCGAGCTGTACACATACGGCCACAAGAACAGGGCGTTCAACGTCAAGCTTTATATCGGATGGACATTTCTTGGCCTGATTGAATCGTTGGTCATTTTCTGGGTGACTTGGGCTGTCTACAACTCCCTGCCGTTCGACCAGGACACGTCGCTCTACGCGATGGGCAGCGTTCCCTTTACCGTCTGTGTGGTGTTCATCAACATCAAGCTGCTGTAAGTCAACCCTGCATGAAGTCGTACCTAAATCCCCTGCTCACAGTCACTTAGTGTTCTTGGGATGGAGAACAAGAATGTAATCATCTTGGCCGGGTTTGTCATCTCGGTCGGCGGCTGGTTTCTCTGGAACATCATCATCTCGGCCGCTTTCCAGAACGTCTTGCGCATATACCAAATTCGCCACGCTTTCCTGCAGAATTTTGGTAGAACACTAAGCTTCTGGACCACGATACTCCTCGCGCTTGCGGCTGTCATATGTCTTGAGCTAGTCGTTGACGCCATACGTCGCGTCTACTGGCCCCACGATGTGGACTTGATGCAGCGTCTAGAAAGAAAGGGATTCGATGAAAGCGATGGGGAGGCTGGACACGGGCATGCCTCGGGAACGCTATTAGAGGTCATGGGAAGCAAGACCAAGTCAGCTGTTGGTCACGATGAGGAGGTGCGGCTGTCCAACTTGGAAGGCGCACCCAGGCAGAGCCATGTCAGAAGTCGTCCGTCGTTCCACCAGACACGGCATTCGAGAATGTCGAGAGAGGAACATGCTCCCAGGCCCTTTACGCCCCCGGTCGAGGAGGACAATGGGACTCTGGAGGGGGGCCAGGATGTGCAGAAGCCATCCAAGAAATCACAGCTTTCTCTGGCCACAAGGTGGTTCGGAAGCGTCAAGGGCACCCGTACAGATGGTTCGATTGAGCTACAGTCCAAAAAGGGATGAAAGAGGTTGGGCATATTCACGCTGTTTGAGTATACGACCTAAGAATCCCTAATCCCTTGGGCATGAGAGTTGGGGTTATGAAGGACTGGGAACATACGTGATCTGTAAATACAAACAGTTGCACTTAAGGGGAGGGCTTTCAATCTTGTAGCAGCTTGGACTGTACTTTTTTGTTCTATTTTCTTCCTTTTCTCTTTTCTCTAGATACCACACAGCAGGAGTTACAGGGTTCAGGGTCTAGCATATATGATAAGCCGGAAAGTCAAACATTCCAAACAGGGTTGACCGAATGCATATAGCATCAAGGATACAAAGGACCAAAGGTTCTCTCGACTCAACTTGACACGTTCCTCTGCTGGCGTCGTTTTGCGCCTATAGATCACTCACATTCGGGAAAACAGCGGCAGCCGGCCAGGCGACAGTTGAAGGAAGTTTGTGAGGTCTAGAATAGGACGGGTGCTATTATGAATTAAGAAAAGGGCCGACACGAGTGTCACTTTTATCTACATTGTTGGTGCAAGCAGTCCCCTCTTCCCCCTTCCCCCCTTACAATGGACAAGTTATGGTCCATTTGGTAGTGTGAACGGACCCTGGGCATGTGATTGCGGGTTGTTATGGGAGGCCTGTTGCAATCATGATCGCAGGGCTTGGGGTTGGCGGTGGAGGGATCAGTTGTCCTTCTTGGAGTCGGTAGTTTCCTCTTTTTTGGAGTCGTCCTTCTCGTTTTTCTTGTCGTTGGACTTCTCCTTCTTGTCGTCAGAACCCTCCTCCTTTTTAGAGTCAGACTTCTCCTTCTTGGGCTTGTCGTCGGACGATTCCTCCTTCTCGGGCTTGGAGTCTTCCTTTGAGTCCTCCTCGGCCTTCTCTTTGGAGTCGGGCTTCTCCTCCTTCTCCTCCTCCTCCTCCGCCTTGGGCTTGTCCTCGGATTCTTCCTTCTTGTGGCTGTCCTCAGACTTCTCCGACTTTTCGTCTTTCTTCTCCTCTTCCTTGGGCTCTTCTTCGGCCTCCTCGTGCTTCTCCTCGTGCTCAGCGTGGGCGCCGTGGCTCTTGGGAGACGGGCTGCTCCAAGGCTGGATGACGGCAATACCAGCAAGGAAGACGGCTAATGAGCCAATTGCACTATTTGGAGAATGTTTGTCAGCAAGACAGGGGGCGGATGAGGCAAAGTTGAACGTACAGAGGAAGCTCGCTCTGGGGCTTTGCCCCGTGTTGGCTGGCATAAGTCCTCTGGGCGAGCTGAGGACGGTATTGGGGCCGAATCGTCCGACGCGCCGAAATTCGGAGGGCGGAGCGAATGGAAGCAGCTCTGGCGAAAGACATGTTGAAGATATTGGACTTTGGACTTTGGACTTTGAAGAGAATCAATATGTCTTGTGATAGCAGAAACACCCAGTAGAAGAGCTCAGATACCAGTCAATTGAGTAGTTGGAAACGTGTTCTCATGATAATCAAAGAGCGAAGAAGGTCCAGAACCATAAAGATGCGCTTGGAAGAGAGGCAAGCAAAAGCAACGCTTGAACAAGCCGGGGTGGGAGGGATGTCAGGCGGCTGGCCAGGCCTGCCATCCGAAGTTGGGAGCTCGGAGCTGCGAGCTGCACGCAACGCAACGCAACGCAACGGAACAGCCAGAAAAGCTGGGGTGGAAACTGGTTGGGGGACGAGCTTCGAGAGCATCGGCCAATGAAAACGAAGAAGCTGGATGGTTCCAGATGCTGGGGTGGCTGGTTTCCCCATACCTAGGCTGTAGCTTGTGGTGACGACATCGCCGGGGTGGGAGGGATCGTAGCACATGAGCACAGACCGATTTCTACTACGTAGGCTTAGAGCTCCTGCGGATTATGTAAGTGCCCAGGGTAGCGCCGGGAGCTGGATATACCGAATTTCCGACGCCTTCCTGTGACGGACACTGCACGGTTCTCCCGGCAGCTGCTCCAGGCAGCGGAGGTCATTGCGGGCAGGTGGGGTCCACTCCGCGGGGCAGGAACGTCCCGTTGCCTGCCAGACAGTGAGTGAGGGACCTAACCTTACCTGATCTCCCACCCAACGACGCTGGACCATTCTGCCCGAAGCTCGCTAGGAAGACCTCACGACCGACCCCACCTCCAAACAGCACCTTTAACGAGGGGTCTCCGTTGTCGATCTACTCTACCTAGACATACCTACATACAACAAATCACCCCAATTCGCCTACCACAGCTCAGAACCCCCTTCTCAATCACCAAACCTCCATCTCGCAGACGGTCGATTTTATGCTCGTCCTCTGCATGGTTAGAGCCACCGAGTCCCGTTAACACGCCACCTGCTGCGACCTCCTCCTTCTCACCCGTCTCGCCTCCTCCCGCCGCAGTCGATAGATACCCCCGCCGACCTACGCCAACGCGACCGTCAAGATGTCTTCGTCGAGCGTGCCCCAGAACCCGACGCCCCAGACGGTGATCCAGCTCGTCCAGAAGTTGGGAGATGCCGACCCCGACTTCCGTTTCATGTCTCTCAACGACTTGCTCCAGGTTCTGGCTAACGGCAAGCCCGACTTCTTGCACCACGACTACAATGTTGCCGCGCGCACCGTCGATAGTATCATCAAGACCCTGGACGACCAGAACGGCGAGGTCCAAAACCTGGCCATCAAATGGTGCGAGCAGGAACCTTCCCAACCCCCTGATGCCGTGGGAAAGAGCTGACCGTTTGCGCTGCAGTCTTGGCCCGTTGGTCATGAAGGTCCCGACACCCATTATCGCGCCGATGATCGAGAAGCTCTCCGCCATCAAGCTAAAGAACTCTGTCGACAATGCTGTCCCCTCGCTGGCCCTGCGCGCCGTCATCATGGCCCTGCCGAAACCCACACCCGGCCTGCCGCCTTCGAAAGAGGTCCAGGAATCCTATCAGGCCGTCAGCCGGGTGCTCATCCCGCGACTGCTGGGCCCTGGTGGCAAGGTCCAGCCTCAGAACCCCTCCAACAACATCCAGCTGCCGCCTGTTCCGCAAGGGCTCCTTAAGGTGGACAAGGACCTGACCGCAGAATCGGTTGATATTCTCATCGAGGTCGTCAGGTGCTTCGGTATAATGCTGTCCGCCCTTGAGGTTGAGGCGATGCAGGATGCGGTCATTAGCTTGCTGGAGAACGATAAGACATCCTCGGTCGTCAAGAAGAGGGCCGTGGTGGCGATTTCGATTCTCGCTGTACATCTGTCGGATGATTTGCTGAACCAGTTGGTTCAGCGGATGGCCAACGACCTCGGCAAGTCCGAACTCTCCGCCGTTACGCGACGCCTATACATCTCCATTACCGGGTCTCTGGCAAGATCGATCCCCGCCCGCTTCGGTACATACCTCAGCACGCTGGTGCCCTTCATTCTCCAGGCCCTTAGCGAGGCCGAGCTTGAGAAGCACCTGGAAGACATTAGCGACGGAGATGACGTAGGACAGGACTTCAACGAGGTGCGGGAGTCCGCTCTCGTGGCCCTAGAGTCGTTCTTGGCGGCGTGCCCGACAGAGATGCGCCCCTTTACCGACGAAACCATCAAGGCGACCCTTAGATATCTCAAGTACGACCCGAACTACGCCATGGGCGACGACGACGAAGATATGGAGGTCGACGAGGAAGAAGACGAGGAGGATGCAGATGACGAGTTTGAGGACGATGCCGGTTTCGATGATGACGACGACGCGAGCTGGAAGGTTCGTCGTTGTGCCGCCAAGGCGCTGTACACTCTCATCTCTACCCGAGGAAGCGGCGATTTGCTGGAGAACGGTGTCCTGTACAGCCAGGCCGGCCCCACGTTGGTCAAGAGATTCGATGAGCGGGAAGAGAACGTACGTCTCGAGGTCATCTCCTGCTTGTCGCTGCTTATTCGCAAGACTGGCGAGGGCATTTACCCCACCGATCTGTCGCTCGACGACCGAGAGCCGGAGGCTCCTAGCTTGATCCCTGTCAGCCGGAAGCGCAGACGGCAGAGCAGCGGTGGCGGGTCCATGAACGCTCCTCACACCGCCACCGGTCTGACATCTCCAACCCTTGAACGGATTCCTTCTAGTGGTCCTCGCGCCGACCTAGCCCGCTTTACGCCGACGATTGTCAAGGCTTCCACCAAGCTGCTCAAGGGCAAGGTCATTCCTACGAAGCAGGCCATTATCAACCTCCTGGACGACATCATCACGGTCCAGCGGGGCGGCCTGTCCGATTACTTCAACGATGCCATCGGCCCCATCATTGAGTCTATCAAACCCACTGGAGCTTCTGCTCTCGCTTCTTCCCTTGCGGCCTCTGGCGGCAATGCGTCGGCCACGCCCAGCACTCTGCGTGTTGCTGCTCTGAAGCTTACCAGTGACATTGCCAAGACTCACTCTTCAAGCCTTCTGCAGCCGTATTTGACCAAGATTGTTGCCGGTGTGACCGCCGCAGCCAACGATCGGTTCTACAAAATATCGAGCGAAGCCATTGGGACGATTGAGGAGCTGGTAAAGGCAATTACACCTCCTCGTTCGAAGATGACGGCACAGAAATTCAAGGGCGAGTTGCAGAAGCTTTTCGACACCATCATGGACAGAATCACCGCAACCGATGCTGACGCCGAGGTCAAGCAGCGTGGCATCCACGCGTTGGGCGTGTTGCTGTCAAGGACTTCTGGTGCCGACGGCGCTGGTTTGGTTCAGCCAGATAAGCGCCAGGCAGCTTTGGCTGCTCTGCTTGACCGACTGAAGAATGAGACGACCCGCCTTGCCGCCGTCAGAGCTGTCGACAACGTTGCTGCCTTCAGCACCAGCAGTGGTCAGCTCGAGACGTCGTGGATCCGGGAGGTTGCCGTGGAGCTTGCGGGACAGTTGCGCAAGGCTAATCGGTCTCTTCGTGGTTCCAGCATCCTGGCCCTGAAGCACCTTATCGTGTCGCCGACGGCTAGAGGCGAGCTGGACGCAAACACCATCCAGGGTCTTGTATCGGCGTTGGTACCTGTGGTTAGCAACAACGATACCCATCTGCTGGGGCCAGCCCTTCTCATTCTTGCGACCCTCGTTGAAGAGAATGCGGATCTTGTTGTTACACAATCAATGACTGCTACCATCTGCAGTCTCCTCAAGTCTAGCTATGCTAGCATTGTTTTGGACCAGATTCTCATCCTCGTTACGAAAGTGGGCGAAAGCGGCGCCGGCCAGCCCCTCATGCAAGCCCTTCTCAAGGATGTGAGCATCGAAGGCGACCCCGTCGTGGTTGGCAAGGTCATTGGTGCGCTTCTTGTTGCCAGCGGAAGCTCTGCTGGTGTCACGGTCGAGAGCTTCATCTCCGAGCTGCAGACCAGCTCGAACAACAAGGACGACGCTCGCCTGAGCTTGGCACTGGCAGTGCTCGGCGAGGCTGGTCTCCGTCTCGGGGCCAACTCGCCCTTGAAGCCGGACCTGTTCTTGCAGCAGTTCCATGACGAGCCCGACAAGGTCTCGATATCGGCCGCAGTGGCTCTCGGTCGTGCGGGCTCGGGCAACGTTTCCGAGTACCTCCCAGTCATTCTGGAAACCATGCAGAAGGGTGGCAACACGCAGTACTTGCTGATTCAATCGATCAAGGAGATCTTGCAGCAAGTCGCCGTTCTGTCCTCGGAGGTTGCCAAGTTTGCCGGCGATATTTGGCAGCATCTTCTCTCTGCCTCTACCATCCCCGACAACCGTGTCGTTTGCGCAGAGTGTGTGGGCCGTCTGACCATTATCGACTCCCAGACGTTTATGCCCCAGTTGCAGGTATGTTGACAAGGTTCATGATAAGAACGAATCTGAGTTAACCTTTAGCAGTCACTTTTGAGAGACCAGAACCCCGATATCCGCGGCATGGCGGTGCAAGCCGTCCGTTACACGCTGCCTGACAGTGATGAAGCCTTCGACGCCATGCTCAAGAACGTCCTTGTTGACATGCTCCTCGTCATGCTCCAGGACTCGGAGATGGACAACCGCCGCCTGGCCATGTCAACATTGAATTCGGCGGCCCACAACAAGCCTGACCTGATTTTGCCCCACCTCGGCGAGCTGATGCCGTTTGTGCTGGCCGAGTCGGTCATCAAGCCGCAGCTGATTCGCGAAGTAATGATGGGCCCCTTCAAACATATGGTGGATGACGGCCTTGAGGTCCGCAAGGTATGTTTCGTCTTGGCACACTGCTAGAGACTATACTAACCACGACTGCAGAGCGCGTACGAGACATTGTACGCTCTTATGGAAACGGCTTTCTCAAGGATCAACAACATCGACTTTTATGATCGTGTGGTTGCTGGTCTGAAAGACGACAATGATATTCGCAGTCTCTGCAACCTGATGGTGTCTAAGCTTATCGTCCTTGATCCTGACGAGACGAGCCGTCGCCTGGACTCTATCGCCGAAGCGTACCGCGCCATTCTCTCGACAAAGCTGAAAGATGGTGCCGTCAAGCAGGACGTGGAGAAGCAAGAGGAGGCCAACAAGAGCGTCCTGAGAGTGACGCTCCTTCTTGGCGACAGACTCAAGGGTACCAAGGGAGGTTCTGGCAAGGCGACGGCAAACGCCAACGCGGGCGGTGCCAGCCAGGCTTGGAATGCTTACTGGGAATGGGTTAACAAAGAGTTCCAGACGCAGCTTAGAAATTTGCGTGAGGAGAGCAAGGAGAATCGCGTCCTGTAACGGGAGGGAAAATCCGAGGTTGATTTGGTAACCGTCAGTCAGGTATCAATTACAGCGATATGAGTAGCAGAGAAAGGACCACATTCCTGCATTACCCTGACGTCTTCCAGGTTTGCGCGATTGTGCCGCTGACTCAGAAGGCAGAATCAGAATGGCTGGCTTTCTGTACCATCACCCGTGCACGATACAAGGATTTACTCGATTCTCACAGAGGTCCGATATGCACACACGGGTTTGTTGCAAACAATGGTTCATCTTGAGGAGAGGTTTCTCTTGATATCTACTCTAACTACCTATATACATACGTCCGCCTCGCAGACTCCGGCCATTATACCTGCATTACATTAGGGTTACCTGACACCGAGAGGGGTATTATGCTCTGTCCTACAAATGCCAAACCCCGCGACTTACCTTTTCCAAGCTCTGTTTAATATCTGTTAGTGCTCACTGTTCTAGTTTGTCTTCGTCGCTCCCGGCTCCGATCCAACAATCGTCACGTCATCCTCCTGATGAGAGACAGCGTGACTGTCTAGCCCCCTTTCCACCTTGGCCGGAGCGACATGGCCATCCACATTTCGTTCCCGAATCTTCTCGTCAGCTAGCTCCTTCTCACTCTCATCGATTTCCTTCTCCTTCCACGCCTCCTCGGCAACCGCGGCCGCACCGACACCAGAAATCCCGCCGACGGCGGCCCCGGTCTCGACGTCTTCGGCGGCCTTCATCGTTGCCTGCCGCGCCGTCTTCACGCTCTTCCACTCCATCCCGGCCGCGCCGATCAGCACCGAACAAACCAGCACCAGGCCGACCATGAACACGACCCTCAGCGCTTCGTTGTAGGCTTCCAGCACGGGACCCCTCACTGCGGCCGGCAGCTTTGTCAGAGTCGTCGCTCCGGACCCCTTGAGGTCGACGCCCTCGAGCCCCGGGAGGCCTCTGATGCGCTTCACGAGCTCGTTGTTGAGCACGTTCTGGCCGACCGAAATGAAGATGGAGCCGCCCAGCGTCTGCGAGAAAAACATGAGGCTCGCGCCGACGGGCACGTCCTTTATGTTCAGGACGGTCTGGGCGGCGAGGTTGGGCGCCTGGAAGCACATGCCCATGCCGACACCATAGATGACCTGGTACCCAATCCACTTGCCCGGGCCGGAGTGGACCTGGAGGGTGGTGAGGAGGCCGGCGCCGACAGCCATGAAGGAGGCGCCCACGAGCATGACGGGGGTGTAGTACCCGATGCGGGTGATGATGAAGCCCGAGACGCCGGCGAAGACGGTCATGGAGAGGACGAGCGGAAGGGTGCGGATGCCCGATTCGACGGCGGAGACACCCTGGATGGCCTGGAAGTAGATGGGGATGAAGTAGGTGAAAATCATCATTTGCGCACCGATGGAGAAGGCGGCCCAGGCTGCGAAGGCGATGGAGCGGTTGCGCATGATGCGGGGCGGGACGGTGGCGGTCTTGGGGAGTAAGATCTGTATCCCGACGAATGAGGCGAGGAGGACGAAAGCGAGGACGAGGAGGGCGATCATGCGTGGGTTGTTCCACTGGAGAGGTGGTGTTAATGTTTCGTTGGTTTCAAACACGCGATAGAGGAGCCAGAGAGGTCCCGAAAAAGGGGGAAGGGGGGAGGGGGGGGGTTGGGTTGGATGAGACTCACAGCATACTCGACACCTCCCCATTGCAAGGCGAGAAGGAGACACACAACACCGGGGATGAAGACGGTCGTCCCGGCAAAGTCCAGCTGCCTCAGCTTGGACCACAGCGAGGTGACCTTGAGGTCCTGGTCGGGCGGCCTCATGATGAGGGCGATGACGACGAGGGCAACTCCGCCCAAGGGCAGGTTGATGTAGAAGCACCAGCGCCAGGTGACCTTTGTGGTGAAGGCGCCGCCGAGGAGGGGGCCGACGACGGAGGCGATGCCGAAGACGGCGCCGAAGGCGCCCTGGTACTTGGGACGGCGGTGGAGCGGGACAGAGTGGACCATGACGACGATGGTGCCTGATACAATGCCGGCGCCGCCGATGCCGGCGATGGCGCGGCCGGCGATGAAGGCGGCGCTGGAGGGGGCGGCGCCGCAGACGGCGGAGCCGACCTCGAAGAGGACGACAGACGAGAGGAAGACGTTCTTGATGGGGAAGAAGACGTAGAGCTTGCCGAAGAGGAGCTGGAAGGCGCAGGTGGTGAGGAGGTAGGAGGAGCCGTACCAGCCTATGTCCGTGACAGAGTGGAAGTCGTCGGTGATTTGGGGGACGGCGGTGGCGATGATGAGGCGGTCCTGCGAGAGGGGGAGGGCGGCGGTGTTAGTCTGGTGAGGCCCCGAGAAAAAGAGGAGGGTTCGAGTGGAGGGTCTTTACCAGTGCGACGAGAAACATGGTCATGAAGATGGAGATCAAGATCAGGAAGAGCTTGAGGCCGGCAGGGTACTGGATCTCGGAGCGGGACGTTGAGGTGTGGGTGAGGACATTCTGAGCGGATTGTTGTCCCTGCTGCTGCTGCTTTTGGTCCTCGTCATCATGGGTCTTGCTCGTCCGCGAAGAGGCGGGCTGGTCGGCCGTCGTAGTCGTTGTCGGGACGGCGCCCTTGTCGTGTTTCCTGAAGAACATTGTGGTCGTACACACTGGAAAGTGATCGGTATCAAAACAGGGATGCTAGTCACTCTTTACTGTCTTTCGTGATGTTGTGCATATGACTGATACTACCCAGCGATAGCTCTAATTCGGGATGAGCCTGGTATAGGTATAGGGGGGGAGTAGGATGTTTAGCCTTTTAGTCAGGGACGGAGGAAAGGTAAAGACGATGAGAAAGCGAGCAACAGGCAAAAGGGAACTTCGGCGAGGATGTCGCGTCTAGATGTTATACTACTCATCTACTCTCTTCACCCCAGAAGCAATTTGCGCGTGCCTAGTCGAAACGAGAAAAAAACGAACACCTACCTACTAGCCCCCCCCCCCCTCTCTCTCTCCCGGACACCCTGGTAGGCCATTCGGGCACGAAAAGACAAGTCGACGACGTAGATGTTCCGCCCTATGCTTTTTTGTCCCCCGGCAAACGATGCCGTTCCCACGCTAGGAAGAGCCTCCAATCTTGGCTCCCGCCCTCCCTGCATGTTCCAGCCTGGACCAATCACAACCATGGCGTGACGGGCGTCCCCAAGCACCTCGACTCCGCATCTTCCCTAGTACGGCTGTGCCTAACCCGCATGTAGGGCTAGACTGCCAACTGCCCAGACTAGGGGGGCGAACAAGTCAGTCCCTCATGCTCTGGGAAAGACATAACTGGCCTGCCGACCTGCACCACCACCTAGGCTGGGGAACTCGGTCCCGAGCCCTCTAGGAGGGGGGGGAGCGGTCGGAGTACGGATAACTCTGGCGCCCAGCCCCGAGGGGTGTTTGTACGCCGGCAAATCGGGGGGTGTGCAGAGGTCCGCCCCGTCGACTATCCGTCTCGCTCCTCAAATGTCCTCTTAGTTCTGACAACCACCCACACCTCAAGAAGCATGACACTTTTGTTTTGTTGTCCACCCCCCCCTCTCCTCCCCCTTGCCCCTTTCTTCCAAGGCACGTGGATTCCTCCGAACCCAACGAATCGGGAGCTGGCGTCTCGGAGCGGTTGATGCCATGACAGCCTGCCTTTCCCTCACCCCAAATCTCGGGCGACGACACCCCTTGTACGCGTAGGTAGTCAGTCTGACATTACATTGACAGCCCTCGGTCGCTCTTTCCGCCGACTCCCAAAACGGTTGCGCCGAGACGCGTCAACGGGGATTGCGGCCAGGTTGATGCGCCCCTCGATGCGATTCAGAGAGGTAAGACGAGATAAACGTCGAGGATCCACGACGCACCACTGGAAGGAATATGCAAGTCTCGTAACTTGATGGGTTGGTGGGAGAGGGGGGGGGGGGGGGAGGGGTTCGGGCACCGGCGGCATTCTTCGCATCGCGAAATGCCGCCGGAAGCCGCCGAGGGGACTTGGTAACATTTCACCATTTTCCATTCCGCTTCGTCGCCAGGCCAACGGCCAATTCGTCACGTAGAGTAGGGACATGTTACCAGTCTTCATAGTGCAGTCCCAAGGGGGCCTCCATAGACGCCCGTTTTGTTTCCCATTAGGTGGTTTTTCGTCATCTCATGGTACTATCGTTACAGATGGGGGAGAGTTGTCACTTTGAAGCCTAAACACCGGAGAAAGACGATCCAAAGCCAGAGGGTTCCTCATCCGGCCCACCCTCTATTTCCCCCTCTCTCTCTCTCTGTGTGTGTGTGTGTCTCTTTCTCTTCGAGTAACGAGACATGTCCATCCAATCCGCACACGCCCCCCTTGCTTTTCCGGTATACCAGGCACCAGGATGCCAACCCATGCAGTTGATCACCAGCCTCTATTCGCCGGAGGCACGCCAAAGTTTCCAAACTGCCCAAACATATTTGCAGTGGACTGCTGGTTCAAGTTGCCGTTGGGGACTCCCAAGTCCGCCCACATATCCAAGTCGTAGAAGTTCGTAGTGTCGAGAAAGTTGTCCAGGTATTGATCCATGGGCTGGTCTTGCCTTTGCGGTATTTCCATCTTCAACGTATGCGCCGGTGAGGGTCCACACGACGACGCCTCCGAGCTCGACTGGGGAACGATATCCTGTAGTCGCGGGATGGCAACAGGGGTTTCGTAGGGCAGTCCCATCTGGACTAGCGCCCGCTCTCGCGCCCTCCATGCTTTCAGCATGTAGACGCCCAGATGGGCGTTCTCCTTCTTCGACATGTCCCACAGCTCCTCGTGGTACTGGTATATCCTGTCAACAACCCTCCAAGCCCGATCCGCCAGCTTGCCCGTCGGTCTCTTGAACAGCTGCCCAGCCATGACGATGAAGACATCGATCTGGAAGTGCAACTTGAAAAACCACACGAATCCCGTGTTCTCCATGAAGTTGTACAGCTCGACGTTGTGCTCGTGGTGCATCAGAGATATCCGGAACATGTTGTCCTGCACGTTGAAAACCTCGGTGCCCCATTCCGGCAGTTCGCGCATCGGTATCATCATGGTCCGCATCTTGTCCGTGATCAAGGACCGGATCTTGGTCGCAACGATGTGGATGTTGCCGGCCAACGGGTCGCAGTACTGCTTCTCCAGCGCAATGAGTTTCGCGTCGAGATTGTCGACCAGGGTTCGGTACTTTGCCAGGGACGCCTGCGTTGCCAGTTGAGAGTCCTGGCTGTCGTTTTCCATGGCGCCGAGCACGACGGCCTCGAAGTCGGGGATTCGGTTCTCGACGATGAAGCGACCAACTTCGTACAAGAGCAGGCAGAACGCCATTTCCGTCGGTCCTTCTCGGGGCTGGACGGGTTCGGTCGATCCGGGGAACAGGTCGGCGTCGTTTACGTTTTGCGGCGTCTGCGTGTCCCAGTTCCAAGGCAGCAACGTGTCGCAGAAGCCCGACACCATGGCGTACTTTGTGTCCAGCATGATGATCTGCCACCAAAGCCTCCGTCGCATTTCCGTCTCGTACGGTGTTAGGTTGAGAAGCTCGCCGTCCCTGTGGAGGCCCATCTTTTGGGCGATCCTGATCAGTATACCACTGAGGACCCAGGCGGCATGGCGGTTGTAGCGGCCCTGAAGAGAAATCTGTTCGCAATTAGCAGGTGCGGCCTTGGGGGGGTTCCGATGCGGTCATGCAGACGAACCAGATACAACATCAAGGCTTGCAGCGTCATCAGGTCATGGTTCTTGAGAAAGTTGACCTTGGTCAGTGCCGCCTTGACGCCTGCAGTAAACTTCTTTAACGCCTCCTCTCTAGAAATATCCAGCATCTGCCTCGCTTCCGAGTCGGTCATGGTGAGGGATGCGACGAGGTAAATGGCAAAGAGCAAAGCTTGCGCATTGTTGGCGACATTGGAGTGATTCGCAGCCGCCTCCACAACTAGTGGCTGTAGACTAGGCACGTGGATAAGTTTGGTGATGGGGTTGACCCTTTCCAAGAAGACCTGCCAGAGTCTGAATATCTGAACAGGGGAGGGCGTGACATCCTCCAGGTCGATGGCGGCGATATCGTTCAGGAGAAGGTCGACGTTGTCGTCGGGGGTTAGGGCGTCGGATCCGAGGACACTTTGTTCTTCTTCTTCAGCTTCGATGATTTGTCGCATGGCCGACAACTAGAAGAAGAAGGTTAGGTTGGACTGACGCAAGGGGGTAGTTTATGCGACGGCCAAGGACGTGGGATTGCGCACCTGATCGTGGACAGTTGCCCAGAGGTAGCTGTCCATAAACCTGACACTGCCATCTTCGACTACAACTTTACCAGCCGGCTTCCATGACGTGGTCGTTGGGGAGGTATCCTCGGACACTGAAGCGGGACCCGAGGGTAGAGGCATTTGAGGTATGCTTGGCGAGGGACCAGCCGACGAGGGCGTGGTGAAGGTTGTGGGCGACAGGGTCGCGTGGGTAGTGGGAGGCGTTGCCGAAGCGGTGGCGTATTGCTTTAGTAGAGCCTCGCATCTTGCCAGCCTTTCTTGCAAGTCCTGGTTCGGCCTCCTCCTCTTGCGCGCGGGAGCTGGTGTAGAGGGAGTGCATGTGACGTTTGCCTAAGACGGGTCAGCGCGCATCGGGGTCGGCACACAGGGAGGGGCGGCGCACCTTGATGCAGTTGGAGCATGGGGTGTTACGGTCGCATTTGATCTTGCGATGCTGACAGAGGACACAAGCCAGAACCCTCTGGCTCTTGTTGTGGTTCGGATTGGTACTCATTGGCAGGGCTGAGGCTGAATAGCCTTATGGGGACGCAGTAGCTGCCACGACGAGAGTTGGAACTAGGACGAGGTCGTCCGTCAATACGGGGTAACACAACCCAGGTCTTCGGAAGGTGTGGGCGCGCGGCCCTTATGGATGATTCCCGGGCGGGAGCTGGCCGTCGGCTAGATGGTTGCAAGGGGTTCCGTTCCAGCGTTGTAGTGGGCGGGAGAAATGGGAATACACAGAGGTGTGGCGAGACGCTGAGACCCGATGGGGTAATAAATGCAACCGGATCTGGACGTGAGTGAAGAGAGGCCACCTTTGGCGAGGTTCGTACTAGGCGCGTGCGGTCTGACGGAGTGGAAAACTAAATTCTTTTTTTTTAAACAAAAAAGGACGAAGTGGGATACCGGGTTGCCTTGAGCGCAGGACGCTGTCGATGACCAAGCAAGGCGGGGATCAGCGCGCTAGAGAGAGAGAGAAACTTTGAAAACCGTTATGCTTCTCCGGATGAGCGATGCGGCGGAGGATGTGGGAAGGGAAAGGGAAGTGACGAGGTGGTTATGGGTCTTTGAGGACACTGCAGACGAGGTTTGATCGTAGGCTCTAGTCCGGGAAGCGCGGGCGGGAGGCCAGGCCCAGGGTCGAAGTTCTGCTAGTCGGGCAAGGTCAGGTAGTGTAAACTAGATTGTGCCGGGGGGGGGTCAGGGCCGCCTTGTTCGAGACAAGGAGGGTGTAGGTAGTGTTGGTGGGAGCGAGCGAAGCGGAAGCCTGGTGGTAGGTATGGATGATGGTTCCTTGCGACGATAAACTGGCTTGCTTACTTCGGTGGTAAGTACAGGTACCAGTCGGATGTGAATGAAAGTGCTGGAGGTGGGCGTGGAGTTGGGGAATAGGCGGCGGACTTTCAAGGGTGAGCAGGGTGACAAGGGCCAATGGTTATCGAGGTGTGAGGGTGCGTGAGAGAGAGAGTGTGTGTGAGAGAGAGTATGCGCGTGTACTTTTTGCTGGCGTTACTCGGTTGGCTGAGGTGGTCGATGTTGGCAGCCAGAGAGGGCCAGGAGAAGGTGTAAGAAGCAACAGGTTTCTCGAAGACGGACGCAGGCTAACACACAGGTCGCTCGGCCTGACTCGTTCGGGATTCCAGGAAGCCCGATGCAGCACAGCGCAACCTACCTAGCCAAGATGTCGTGTGCGTCTCACGGCTAGTGGAGGGGTTGTTTGGCTGGTTCTGGTTCTGGTTCGTTCTTTGGGACCGGATCACCTGTAAGATGTCCTGCTGCTGACGGCTTCGTACCTGTTCGGTTGTAATGCTGACTAGGTAGGTAACTTGGAGAGGCGCGGCTCCCCTTGAGATTCTCACTGTTGCAACATTGCTGTTACAAGCACAAACAATTGGAGATGAATACCTCGAAAGATAGGTGACGAGAAAGCTTAAGGTGAGGGAGGGAGGGGAGTGACAGGGCAGGTTCAAACAAGCAGGACAAGAGACAGGAGGGGGAGGGGGGAGGGGGCTAAGGTCGAGGTCGGTCGTCGGAGGGAACGGACGAAACGGCGGAGTAATGACGCCAAACCTCTCTCACACACACACACACTCTCTCTCTCTCTATCTCTCTCTCTCTCTCTCTCTCTCTCTCTGTACCATGTGGTAAGTACTGCGTAGGCGCAGGTACTTAGGTAAGACACCTACCTGGGGTTAGGCTGTGTAGCGGGCAAGGAGCCCTGGCGGACTTCGTGCATGTGCTGCGGTCCGTCTCCCTCCCACTCCCAGCATTAGCCAGCAAGTCCAAAGCGGCCGGTGGGAGGCAACGGAACACTGAGACACCACAAAACCCAGAAGCATTGAGGCCCTCAGTGCTTCTGAGGGGTTTCCTTTTCTGGGGGTTCTCCCCCCATCTCTCTCTCACTCTCTTTCTTGTGCAGCGTAGCAATGAGCGGATGCCCTGACGGGGAAGGGATCAAGGGTCGACGAGGGGTGTACTCTAGACCAACCTTGGGGTTCGTTGTCACCAAGCGCGAGGTCGGTCGGTTCATCAGCCAGATGCAATGGAACCCGTAGGCTACGATGCTGTCGAATGAATGTGATGCGCGACGGAGCCTGACGGCGCTCGTAAGAAAGGTGACAGAGGTCCTGGTCTACGGTCCCAGGTCTGCTAACAACGGGCCAACATGGTGCTCAGGCCGAGTGACGGCTGAGCCTCCCTGTCAGACCCCAGGTCAAAGAGAGGGCGATGACGGCTTGGTTTGTAGACAGAGAAGACGAGGGACGGGGGGCTGGATGGTGGGGAAACCAACCGCACTGGGGCTACGAAAGTAGCTGGTTTACGAAGCAGAGGGAGAAGAGAAAGACTCCCGAGATCCATCAGTGAGTGTCATGAGCCATCATGAGCCATCATCATGAGCCAGATCATCTTACCACACCTCGTCTCACCTCCTTTCACACAGCCAAGCCGCCTCGTCCAGGCCGATGTCCAGGATAGCGGACAGTTCATCACAACCATCAGCTCATTAGTAGATGCCATCCTAGTCTATATGAACGGTGAACCAAGATTCCGTCGCGCTTGCTTGCGTGGCCTCGGTGGTGAAGCACTACCTACCTGTCCTCCCCTGCCGGGATTTACGTCAAGGCACGCACGTCCTTGCGCCGGGCTGTTGCGCAGTACCTAGGTACGGATATGCCAGCAAAATGGTCCAGACACTCAGACGCTCGCGCGCTGCTGTAAGCATCCAGCCAAACAGGCAGCAAGAGCTCCTCTCACGGTTGTGTTGTGAGAGTCGTCATCATGCCTGCCTACCTACCTACCTATGGTCTAGGGTACCTAGGTAGACACAGAATGCTTTGCCTCCAGACATGTTGATGACTTGGCTACAGGGCAGTTGCTGAACAAATTCCAGCACACGGAGGACCGAGAAAAGAGAATGCCGAGGGGCGGGGGGGGCATGCCCCGAGAGCCTTTACGACGGCTGCAGATCGTATTGCATGTTGCATGCGGCCCATGTATTTATGCAACGCGAAGCAAGTCATCCGAACGGACATGCACAATTTGTGCAACCTGCGCCCCATCCATCCTCATACATGGTAGGAATGGGCCCGCCGAGCTGCAGAGATGCTTCTCGAGACGCGGCGGAGTCTTCTTGACCGCCCGGTCTTTTGGATGTTTATCTCCGCGATCCGGCTTGCTGCAGGGCCAAAATAACGTCGTATTCGTTCCGTCGGCTTCGTCGTTTCTCAGAGAGTGGGGGGAGGGGGGGAGGCTGTTTACACAAGCTAGGGGTATCCACAGAGAGTAGAGAGTGCGTCTTCATAGGTAGGTGGATGAGCCTCCTTATCGATTAGATCTTCGCCGATAAGACGTTAGCTGCAGAAGATTGCACTGGCCAATAGCGAAGCTTCCGAAACTGATTTCACCAACAGCCCGGTTGTTTTTTGCGGGAGCCCCCATACCGCAAGCAATCGGCCCCCACATTCAGACTCTCCAAAATTTTGGACCGTTGGTTTTTGACGACTGTAACAAGGTGACACAGGCCGACATCGCGATACGCCTTTAGCCACCACACGTTCGGTCACCTTCCCTGCAGCACCCCAATCCGAGACGGCTGGACGGAGGGTCCCCCGATTTGAAGGGAATTGATTACAATTGGCCTTTGTTTTGACTACACACAGTCACGATGCTTCCTATCGTAAGTCTGCGGAAGCGTCTCCCGCGCCGGTCCCAGTCATTGCACTTCCCTTTTCCTGACCTTTTCACCCACACAGAGACGAAGCGTGGCTCTTCAAGCTACGAGGAGCGGACGCAGCATCTTCCAGCGACAGATCGTCTCCCCACGAACGTTCCGTCCCAGCTTCTACACCACCTCGGCCCGCCTCCGTCAGAATGCGCTCCATTCCCATACCGAGACCGGCCCCACCGCGACCGACTTCCTCGTCTCCAAGCCGACCTTCAAGATCGAGAACCCGCAGACCTTGACCGAGAAGATTGTTCAGCGATACGCAGTCGGCCTCGCCCCCGGCAAGAAAGTTCGTGCAGGCGACTATGTCACGATCAAACCCGCCGCGTGTATGACGCACGACAACTCGTTCCCCGTAGCAAAAAAGTTCATGGGACTCGGCGCCCAGAAACTTCACGATCCTCGCCAGATCGTGACTTGTTTAGACCATGACATCCAGAACAGATCTGAAGAGAATTTACGAAAGTACCGTTTAATTGAAGAGTTTGCCAACAAGCACGGTGCCGATTTCTACCCTGCCGGTCGTGGGATCGGTCATCAGGTATTAATCGAAGAAGGATACGCCTGGCCGGGCACGATGGCTGTGGCCAGTGACAGTCACAGCAATATTTATGGCGGAGTGGGTTGTCTCGGCACGCCTGTTGTCAGGACTGATGCTGCGTCCATATGGGCGACTGGCCGTACCTGGTGGCAGGTCCCTCCCATCGCCAAGATCACGTAAGTCGTCTTCTTTCCGTAGCAGACCTAAGCTTACTCTTTCGAGATTTACTGGAGTCCTCCCTGCTGGAGTCACTGGCAAGGACGTCATCGTTGCTCTGTGCGGACTGTTCAACAAGGACGAGGTTCTGAACCACGCCATCGAGTTCGTCGGCTCTGAAGAGACCATGCGAAGCCTACCCATCGACGCGAGACTGACGATATCCAACATGTCCACCGAGCATGGGGCGTTGTCGGCCATGTTCGTGAGTACACCGTCTCTTGAGGGAAGTCCTGTCCTGACTCACTGACTGACTGCTCCACTAGCCAATTGATTCGACCCTCAAAGCCTGGTTGAGGTCCAAGGCAACAGTCTCGGCCATGATGAACCCAGACGGTAAGGCCCACAGCCGCTGGAGCCATGAACGCATCGACAGCCTCTTCGAGAACCCCGTCACCGCTGACCCCGGCGCGACATACGCCAAGTCGCTGTACATGGACCTCTCCACACTGTCGCCCTTCGTCGCCGGCCCCAACTCTGTCAAGGTTGCGACGCCCCTCAAGGACCTCGAGACCCAGGACATCAAGGTTGACAAGGCCTATCTCGTCTCGTGTACCAACTCCCGCGCCTCAGATATTGCGGCTGCAGCCCGCGTCTTCCGCGAGGCCGCTAAGAACGGCCAATCCCCCAAGATTGCCCCTGGCGTCAAGTTTTACTTGGCTGCTGCGTCTTCCCTCGAGCAACAGGCCGCCGAAGAAGCAGGCGACTGGCAGGTGCTCCTCGAAGCGGGCGCGGTGCCCCTGCCAGCATCGTGCGGGCCTTGTATCGGACTGGTGCGTTGATCTTCTTGTCCTTCTGTATACATCTTGTACTTTTACTAACACTACCAAAATAGGGCACTGGTCTCTTGGAGCCTGGCGAAATTGGCATTTCGGCGAGTAACAGGAACTTCAAGGGCCGCATGGGTTCTACCGACGCCAAGGCTTATTTGGCTAGCCCCGAGATTGTCGCTGCCAGCGCCCTACAGGGCAAGATCGCCGGCCCTGGCTGGTTCCAGAAGCCGGAGGGGGTCGACAAGGTAATCATTGGCGAGGGCGTCGGTAACATGACTGCCGATATCGCAACGTCAATCGAGGAGGCTCTCGAGAAGCTCATATCCCAGGCCGACGGCATCATTGCCGAGTCGGAGAAGGGACTCTCCGGCGCCCCTGGCGGTGAGACCGCTGCTGCCGAAGGCGAAGAGAAGCTTACCGAGGTTCTGCCCGGCTTCCCTGAAAAGGTGGAGGGCGAGATTGTTTTCTGCGACGCTGACAACCTCAACACGGACGGGATTTACCCTGGTACGATTCATACCCCAGCTATCCGTCCCATGAAGCTCCTCCCACTCTAACAAAGCGACAGGCAAGTACACGTACCAGGACAACGTCTCGGTCGAGAAGATGGCCGAGGTGTGCATGGAGAACTACGACACGGCGTTCCGCGACATCGCCAAGGCCGGCGACATCCTCGTGTCCGGCTTTAACTTCGGCACGGGCAGCTCGCGCGAGCAGGCGGCGACGGCGATCCTGGCCAAGAAGATCCCGCTCGTGGTGGCGGGCAGCTTCGGCAACATCTTCAGCCGCAACAGCATCAACAACGCGCTCATGGGCGTCGAGGTGCCCAAGCTCGTGCAGCGGCTGCGCGAGACGTTCAAGGGCGAGGGCGGCGACAAGGTGCTAACACGCCGCACCGGCTGGAAGCTGCTGTGGGACGTACGCAGGAGCAAGGTCACGGTCACGGAGAAGGGTGGCGAGGTCTGGAGCGTCAAGGTCGGCGAGCTGCCGCCCAACGTACAGGAGATCATCGCCCGCGGCGGTCTGGAGCAGTGGGTCAAGGCCGAGATCCAGAACGAGAGCGCGAGCAACTAGAGATGGCAGAGAGAGGGGAAAAGGACAAAGAGAGAGAGAACAAAAAGACAAAATGAGGGCGAGTGAGTTTAGACGTTGGATGGAAGCAGGGGATGAACTATACCAACAATACTGTATTTTGAGTATGTACTGCAGATGGGAAACTTGGATAGGGGCTTTGTGTAAATATGGGCTCTGAAAAGTACGTGATGCAACCGACAGGTTTTACTGTTGTATTCGGGATGTCTGGCCTGGTTGTGCTACCATCTGATGTCGGTGGTTCGCCATTGTGTGGCGGCGGCGTCGTGCACATTGGTGGTCCGTAGGCATCGACTTGTCCAGTCGGGTTTTCACTGCATTTCTAATCCGTCCAGAGGGGAGCGGCGCCGAAGGCCTACACTGCAACCTGTGACAGACTTGGACTTCAGTCAGCCCTCCTCAAATGTCAAGAAGCTGTAGAAGGCCGTTTGAAGCGCTTGTCCCGTCGCGAGAACCAAGGCGAGGGCCTAGTGTACAAGATGGCAAGCTGCTGCGAGTATAAGAAGATGATGCTTGCTTCAATGAAGGGGGGGGGGGTTCCCCCACAAGTCGAAGAGACCCATCCTCTTTTTCGACTGCTCCCTTGGGGAGGGTTAAAAATGCAGTGCAATTTCTCTTTCCTCTTTCCTCTTTCCTCTTTCGTCGAACTCACAAGTTTTTGCGAGTTTGACTAAAGAGGAACAAGGCTGAACGGACGAGCTAAATGGGTGGTTTGGTTCAGATCTTTCCATAAAAGCTATGCAGAGTCACCCCAGAAGGGGGCCTGTGAGAATGCCGACACTATCCTGTGAAACCCAAGTCGAGGCCACTCCATTGCCCCTCCCCTTTCCAAGGAACAAAAGTTACCTAAGCCGAGGAGATCGCGATGGGTTTGTCGGAGGGCGTAGCAGACAGGCCAGCGGGCTCGTCCCCACTAATCGGTCGCTCTTGCGGTAAACGAAACCGAGGGGGAGGTGCGAAGGAAAAGAGCTGCCGAACGCGAAAGAGAAAGAGAGCCATAGCATAAAAATAGTCTCTAACTCCCGAAGAGGAGCCATGGACGGGACCCGAATACGATCGATCCCGTGTCCTGGACACGCGTGTGTTCTCCGGCCGAGAGGGGCCACGCGGAGACGAACGGTACAACAATATGCGTCAAGTCCTGGGATGAGAGAGAGAGAGAGAGGAATATTGTTTCGGACGATGGACTGGCCGTGCCGTATCGGCTTGGCGGGAGCTACCTACCTACCTATGGTATGCGTGACCATGGCCCCAATACGAGCCGAGCTTCGCAAGGCACACATACGCGACTTTACAAAGGTACAGGTCACGTCAGATGAACGGCGAGTAACACCGAGATCAGCAGAGTTTCTTTGTCAAATTACTTTTCCATTTTTCTCCATCTTCTTCTTCTTACGATTTACGGTGTTTAAGATTCAAGGAGGCGTATCGAACATGCCTAACCCGCCGACCTCAGGGCTCGAGCCCCTATCCGCCGCCGCGGCATCGCTCTCCCCCTCGGCCTCGACCGAGACGACGGCCAGCGGTCTGTCGGCGGCAGTCAGCGCCCTCCTCTTCGTCTTCTTCAGCAGCACGTTGTGCCGCCTGCTCTTGACGTGCTTCGTCCAGTCCTGCTCCGTGACGCACGTCGTCTTGCAGACCTCGCACGTCCGGCGGCACAGCGTGCGCGCCGTCTGCGCCGTTGCCTCGCCCAGCACGTCCCGCGCCGTCTCTGACAGCCCCGCGGCCGCGGGCATCCCTTGCCCGTTGAGGAAGCGCCCCGCTACGTCGACGGCCGGGTCGGTGACGTTGGCCGACCACCGCGAGACGTCGGTGCTGTCCATGACGAAGAGGTGGTCCAGCGCGCCGGGCCGCTCCTGGAGGAGGGGCACGGTCTTTGTGCGGATCCAGCGGGTCTGGTACTTGGCGTATTGCCGCGTCGACGTCTTCATCTCCTCAAGGCCGGTGGCCTTGAGGGCCTCGAGGGTGGAGGGGTCCGCCGGCGGATCGCTCGCGTTGAGGGCCCTGAGGTAGGGCGAGAACTCCTTGAAGCCGATCGACTGCCAGATGCCGCGGGTGTAGTCCACCTCCTGGCCGGCGGCCTCCTTCGCGCGGACGTACTCGTACATGGACTGGGTCTCGTCGTTGAGGCCGGCGGTGAGCATTTTGTCAACGCGCTTGTCGAGACGCTCCTTCAAGACCTCGGGGTCCGAGTAGACCCAGAAAAGCAGCGTCTGCCAGGGGCCGGCGCTTGCGGCGTCCGGGTTGCCCTCCGCCGTCTTGCGCCGGCGCTGCTCGGCGTAGATCTCGGACGCCGGACGACCGTGTTGCAGGTAGATCTGCAGCGAGCGCGAGATCTTGCGCCTGTCGTTCGGGTGCCAGCGGTCCGCCATGACGGGGTCTACCTCGCGGAGCTTCGCCAGTATGACGTCGGTCGGCTCGTCGAGGATGGGGAAGGCGGAGGTGTCATCGTCGACCTTGACGTCGCCGTCCTTTGTCTTGTCGTCGTCGGCGCCGACAAGGGTGTCCTCGAAGAGCAGGGCGTTGGTGTAGTAGTGGGTACCGCCGACGACGATGGGCAAGTTGCCCCGGCTGCGGATCTCGCGGATGACCTTGTTCGCTTCGCGCTTGAAGTCCTCGACGACCCAGGTAGGCTGGTCAAGGCTCACGTGGTCGAGCAGGTGGTGAGGTACGCCGCGGCGCTCTTCGGGTGTGATTTTGTTGGTGATGACGGGCAGGCCCTTGTACATCTGCATGGCGTCTGCGTTGATGATTTCGCCATTGAAGCGGGTAGCGAGCTCTACGGCGAGCTATGCGCTGTCAGTCTGGGAGCCCATCGGGGCGGTTGTGCGACGCGACTCACCTCTGATTTTCCAGTTCCTGTCGAGCCCAGGATGACGACCAAAGGGTCCGAGGGCGGCGCAGTTCGGGCTGTCATGTTGCCAACAACATTGTAAATGAACCTTCGGCCGATGACAGACCGAAGCGTCATGCCCGGGAAGCCACCGAAAACAAGGACAGCCAAGGGGCCTTACAACATCGCGCGATGTTGCTTCGTGTCCTATGACGAGTGACTCAATTTTGGCCAGTGACTGACACACTCTCTCTCTCTCTCTTTGGGGAGTGCGGTTCTCCAAAAAATGTGGCATCAGAATGCATCGGAACGCGCCAGAAGAAAAAAGTTTAGCGGGCAGGCACTGGATTGGGCCACCATACGGATTTCATGGATCCTTGGAGACCCCTTGGAATTAAGCACTGGCCTAGGCCGGTTGGCAGCCTGGGAGCTTTCATCTGAAATGTGGAGGGAAGAGCAAATCCCCGGTGGCGCCCCTCCCTTCTCTCCCTCCCCTGTCTCACCACCTACTACTACAGGTAGGTACGGAGTACTACCTACGCATCACACCTTCCCTCGGCTTCAATAAGTGAAATTGAATGTCAATTGGCTGCGGTCACGTGTCGTATACTCCACCCAATTTTTGGACACATCGACAATTTGGCGTTTTTGAAGCCAGATCGCAGTCGACCCTCTTTTTTCTCGCCGCGTCCCCCTCAGGTCCCAATCCAGTCCTCCCCAACGCTGAAGCTGTCCTTTTGCTTCCTCTCCCCTTAATAACCTAAACCTTTCTCTCCCATCTCCCCCATCACCATCTCCCTCCCCCCCCCTTTCGCTACAAACCGGAGCCATTGTCGCTCTCTACCTCATCTCTTCTTCTGCCTCCCCTTTATCTGGATGAATTAAGTCCTTTGTTTGTTGTTTTCTCTCAGTGTAATAGCCCATCATGAGTTCCCGTAAGTTTGCATCCCTTCCCCAGCTGGTCACCAACCTCCAAAAATCGCGTGCTCCAAGCGCATAGCTCCAAAAAAGGACACGCGCGCGATAAATGTCGCCCACATGGCCAACGAAGCCAAGATAGCAACTTGATCTCACGTTACAAGAATATCCCAATGGCTAACGCACGCGCTTTCCCATCATAGTACGGTTTCTCGATCTGGTCAAGCCGTTCGTGCCGTTCCTCCCCGAGGTTCAGCAGCCGGAGACCAAGATCCCCTTTAACCAGAAGCTGATGTGGACGGCCCTCACCCTCCTCATCTTCCTCGTCATGAGCCAGATGCCTCTTTACGGCATTGTCTCCTCCGACAACTCGGACCCCCTATACTGGCTGCGTATGGTTATGGCGAGTAACCGCGGAACGCTGATGGAGCTGGGTATCACCCCCATCATCTCCTCTGGCATGGTCTTCCAGCTCCTCGCTGGCACCCACATGATCGACGTCAACCTTGACCTCAAGAGCGACCGCGAGCTGTACCAGACCGCCCAGAAGCTCTTCGCCTTCATTCTCTCCGCCGGTACCGCCACTGTCTACGTCTTCACCGGCCTCTACGGCCGACCCTCTGACCTCGGCGCCGGTATCGTCTTCCTCCTCGTCCTCCAGCTCTTCGTCGCCGGTATGATTGTCATTCTCCTTGACGAGCTTCTGCAGAAGGGATACGGCCTGGGCTCGGGTATCTCCCTGTTCATCGCCACCAACATCTGCGAGTCCATCATGTGGAAGGCCTTCTCCCCCACCACCATCAACACCGGCCGTGGCCCCGAGTTCGAGGGTGCCGTCATTGCCCTCTTCCACCTGCTCCTCACCTGGCCCAACAAGCAGCGCGCTCTCCAGGAGGCCTTCTACCGCCAGAACCTGCCCAACATCATGAACCTTCTGGCCACCATCCTCGTCTTCGCCGCCGTCATCTACCTTCAGGGCTTCCGCGTCGAGATCCCCGTCAAGTCTTCCCGCCAGCGCGGTGCCCGCGGCTCTTACCCCGTCCGCCTCTTCTACACCTCCAACATGCCCATCATGCTGCAGTCCGCTCTGTCCTCCAACGTCTTCCTCATCAGCCAGATGCTTTACTCCCGCTTCTCTGACAACCTCCTTGTCCGTCTTTTCGGTGTCTGGGAGGCCAAGGACGGCTCCGCTCAGCTCTCCGCCATCTCCGGCCTGGCTTACTACATGTCTCCTCCCTTGAACTTCAAGGACGCCCTCCTCGACCCCATCCACACCGCTGTCTACATTGTCTACATGCTGGGTGCCTGTGCCATCTTCTCCAAGACCTGGATTGAGGTTTCTGGCTCCAGCCCCCGCGATGTCGCCAAGCAGCTCAAGGACCAGGGTCTCGTCATGGCCGGTCACCGTGACCAGAGCATGTACAAGGAGCTCAAGCGCATCATCCCCACCGCCGCTGCCTTCGGCGGTGCCTGCATCGGTGCCCTCTCCGTTGCCAGCGACCTCATGGGCGCCCTCGGCTCCGGCACCGGTACCCTTCTGGCTGTCACGTGAGTTTTCAACCCCCATTCGACGTCAAGTGTAGTACATGTCACTAACAACATCACAGCATCATCTACGGCTACTTCGAGATTGCTGCCAAGGAGGGTGACCTGGCCGGTATGAAGGGCATGATCATGGGTTAATGTTACCAGCCAATGAGAAAGACATACCCTTTTCAGAATTATCGAAGCTTCTTCCTTTGTTATGCGAGGCTTCCAGCAGCCATTATTATCAATGGCGGCTATCTGTGTAATATCACGGCATACATTTATTAAAAAAGTCACGAGGCTTTGTTTTTTGGTTAGAAAACAAAAGCAATGGGTTTCCATGATGATGGGTCAAGGTAGCATTGGGCAACGGGGCGAGTTCGTTCTAGACAGCCTCTCGGCATGGCAAGGCGGGCCGGAAGGGACGCCGCGGACTCTTGACAGAATATGTCATGGGCCGAGGAGGGTCCTTCGTCTGACTGCCATTAGGAGTTGCTGATCTGGGAGTATTGTATCTAAAACCATGAACGCGAACAAATCCATTTCACGTACCCCGAAGACTAGGCCACCTGCTCGACATTGACCTACAGCGACGTGATGTGCGAAACCCGTCGGGTTGGCTTACGGCTAACTCAAGAGAGAAGTGCGCAGTGCAGCACCGATCAACCGCAAGCTCTATCAAGGCCATTCAAGCCTACCTGTTGATTGTGGATAACGCAAGGGAAATCTAATGAGGCACGGGGGGTGGCCAAACTTGTCAAGGAAACGTCATATATCTTACAAGGGCGCTCTATACCGGAAAGCTGTGTTCTTGCGTTTCTCAACGTGGGACGGCGGCCCAGTGGAAAACAAAGGCCGCCAAAAGACTTCTTCTCGGGTCGCGGTTCCCATTCAGCATCTCTGTTGGTCGTGTATTTCATACATCCCGACCTCGGGTAACTCCTAACCCGCGCACCGCAAAATTCTTTTCAACGTAGAATACTGGGGTCAGGCATCCATGCCACTGAGGAGGCCATGGACAACGGTCCTACCCCCCCCCCCCCCTCCGCCCTTCGTGGCAGTCGAGATACTACAAAGATGGCTAATGGGCGAGATACGGATATGCCCTATGGTCGTCAACCAAGCAGGTATCCGAGGGCCGAGAGGGCTACAAGAGTCTTCTTTGGAAACTACCCCCACGAGAAGCTCACGGCGGTTCATGTGCTACGGTAGCAGCGTGCCGTGCTCAGTATGTTGAATAGTGGTGACAGTTTGGCTTACGTTGTTTCCTTGCTGTCCTCAGCCCCGCCAACGTTCTGGGTCTCGGATCAAAGGCGAGCTAGGTCTCTTGCCGCTCTTGGCCCTGCCAGAATGAGGGGAGACCGCTGAATCTAGAATGTCCTGGCCCCGCGCTGCCAACGCGGATTACCGGCCTCAAAGCAGGCAGTTCGTCATGGGACAGCACCAGGTCTTGGGATACTTCGCCGAGCTGGCGTCTGCAGAGACCACATTGAGCAAGGCAAGTTGCGATATTCGATTTTGCAACAGGAGTGGCAACCCGACATGTAACGATGCTTGGCTAGGTACAAGGTGCAGTTTCAAGGTAATTCGCGATGTTAGACTCCAGGTAGATATTGAAAAGCACATAGGTTCACAGAGTACAACCACCTCGACTGAGCAGCCGGGAGGGATAGATGTGACACAACACACAACAAGCGAACCGTTGTCCTCGACCATGACGAAGCGGAGGGTAGAACCACTGAGTTGGTTACACGCCCCGCGTCTTTACTTTGGTCAGCATACTACGGCATACTGCACAAGAATGGAAAGGCTCCGAGGCCGTGTAAGCAAACCCCCTTGGCCATAAGATTGAGCATAACAAAGGCTGAATAAGTCAGGTAATAGGCAGCTGGATAGGAGTATCTTAAAAGCAGTTGGGGGAGACCTCGTGGCGATCGATGCTGATAGTGCGGAAACCATCGAGACCCGACCGGACGGGCTTCAAATGCCTAGCTGAATAGTTTGGGTTTCCTGACGGGCGTCAGTGCGATTGGTTTTAGGCAGCCGCGAGATGAGAAGCTGAGTACTGGAGCATGTTTATGCTCCCGAGAACTGATATCTACAGAAAAGATGATGCCTCCCTCGTCAGCCAATGTAACGCACACCAAAGGCACCGAAAATCAACATGTGGTTCGAGTCGCAAGTGTCTCATAAGTCACCATTGGCTCAAAGTAGTCATATAAAGGGCTTTTGCCTTTCTGTGACCGCTGACGCGCCGGCTCCGAGTCTGGACCAAGTTCATATGAAAGGGCAGGGGTGAGGCATGTCTCCTGAATGACGCATACCAACCTTATTCACAAACCAGAAGCGACGGTGGGCGAATTGCCCCTGACCCTGGACATGGACTCGAATCGAGAGATGGACCAAGATATAGAGTTCCCCAGAGCAGCCACTTTTGTGCCGAGCTGTGCTGCAACGTCAAACGATGGGAGCGAAGTGACAGACAAGGCTTCGTCGACCCTGCACTTGCAGAAAGGGAAGAGTACCTACCCTAGGCCGGGGCAGTCCGAAGTGACCCTGGTGCGTGCGCTGCTCCTCGACACACCCATGCTTTTGCAGATTTGCGTATGCTGCAAGCCGTCGAACACCCTGTGCAATGGCTCGGTCAATCGACAACGCTGGGGACATCAATGGCTGGCTTGCAACGCTTCCGACCCTGCAACGGCGGGTTGGTCAAGGGGCTGCAGCCGTCATCGGGTAATTAGTAGCGTGTTGTTCCGTTGTGGCCGGATGACTGGTCAACCCGAGATGTTCGTAGTCCACAAGTCATCCGAATGGCGGTGAAGGTGACTCATTGGCCGGCTTGTAATCGTGGGCCGCAGGCCGACTACCGCCCTCTCCAAATGGGCGTGATAGGGATGGGTCGATGAATGGAGCTCAAGCAAGAAAGGATCAGCTCCCCTAGCAGTGCCTTGCCTCAATTGGAAGGTCAGCAACTAGTGGGCGTTAGTGTGATGGAGGTGCGGGTTCGTTCCTCAAGGGGTCCAGCACAGGCTCCGCTCAAACAACGCGCTGCGTGATTCGGTGCTCGATGAGCGAGAAGCGAGAGAACGATGGCGGGATTGAGGGTGCAGTGTCGAGGCCAAGCGCATGGCCTGTGGACAGGCAGATCGATTGATCCAATTGAACTTGCTTTGCAGGCCATAGGCGTCCGTCTTGGCCACAGGGAACGCGTCCGTGGTGCCTGGCTGGCCAGGACGAAGCAGAGCATCTTGTGCCCAATACCCCCAAGTAGGTAGTCTTCATACCTGCGAGAGCTCCAGGGCCTCGGAAGCTGCCACGAGAGAGGAGAGCGCGATCGGAGACAAGTGCATTGTGGCTTGGTTCTGGCCGCTGTGTGGAACATCTTGGTGGCACGACTCGAGCAGCCAACGGCTGGCGTGCGACACATTGTTTTGGGCATTTGGAGTGTGTTGGACAGAGCCAGGCATTGCATGGGTATGCTGCCGAGACGAAATCTAACTTCTGACGTCGCGGCGGGCGGAGCAGACGGCGCGGAGACGGCATCTGTTCCTGGCTACCTAGGTGGTACCTTGGCAGCTTGGGTAGTTTAGACGTTGAAAACCTTGGGCCTCATGGGGTGCTGACAGCGCCGCGGCTGGGAGGGTAGCAAAGTCTGTTCCGCCGCTTGACCGAGGCGAGGTGTTGGCAGTCTTGCCAACAAAGGCATTATCGCGGATGGTTATTGTCGACTCGGTAACATCCAATCGAGCTGCCGTGGTCGGCGGTAGGACACTGGTGGACGGACAAAACGTGCTCAAGATAATTCAGGTGCGTGCAGACCAGAGGGGCGAGCGTCGAACGGTCATGCTAGTTTCAAGCATAGATTATGGTGGCAGAGGTGGATGTGACAGAGAGTGTCAAAGTTGATGTGGTGTGCCCGCCCCTCCATCTCGAGGGTCCCGAGAAACAGTCTGAATGCGAGTCTGGACTCTTGGAGCCTGGCTTGGCTTGGCTTGAGACATCCGTTATGCTGATCTCGTGGGCCGTGGTGGGCGGGAAGCTTTCGTTGGCAGAAGCGTCTTGTCTCTTTCGGTCGAGTGTGCGGAACATTTGGCAGGGCGACTGTTACCTGCCACGCTGCTGATGACACGGGCGTTGCCTAAGCCGCCATTCCTGCAACGATAAACACTGTCAAGTCGGCGGTTGAAGACGCCTAGGCATCTGCTTGCGAAGGCTAGGCTGCCGAGAGTAATACGAGATTAGGAGATCAAAGATGCGAGTGTGCGGGCGGCAGTCGATGTTGTGTTGTAGTAGGTAGGCCTATTACGACCAGATGGCGGAGGGAGAGAGCCTCTTGTGGTCAGCAACTGTCGGCTGCATGTGCATCCTACTACAACAAGTATGTAGGTAGGTCGGTTATGATCACGGTCAAGGGACTCGTGATGGCCTCCCTGCCAATGGTTTGCAGCAACTGCTGCCTGCATCTGCAACTGCATCTGCAACTGCAACTGCAAGTGCGGCCAAGTGCGGCCAAGTGCGGCTTGCTCTTGTTCTTGCTCGTTCTGGCTCTTGCGGTTGCATCGTATGGACGAGATACGTATTATCAGTGTATACGTACCTTTTACCGACCCATCTACCCATCTACCCACCTCGGTACGGATACCTAAGTACCTAAGTAGGTGCGCATACGTATGTATACACGGTAGCGAAAAGAAGATTCTTTCCATTTTTTAGCCCGAACTCCAAGCTTAAACCAGCAGCAGTACACAAAGAGTAGGGTAAGGAAGGTAGGTAGGTACCGGGCACGAGAGTGGGGACCCGAGCTCCCCAACAAGGTGCTCTGGCCCCGCTGGGGTGGAATCAATAATAAAATATCCGTAGGAAGAAAAGAAAAAAACGGCGAGCAGGGAGGAACACAATGGCGCAAGAACCCGAGGGAGGACTTACATCAGCAGCAACAGCAGTCGGAGACTCGGGGCTAGGTGTATCCAGATGCTCATTTCATCTGGATACACCTAGCCCATATGAATCTTGTCTGCAAGTGACTCAGGTGCCACTATGGCGGGCAGCTCACATGCATGTTATCGTCACCGAGCGGGACAGTTTCTGTCTTTGGAAAAGGCAGAAGAAGTTTTGCATTGATACCAAGGTACGGTACTCCGGAGCCTATCTGATAAACGTTGCGAGCACATGCTTGCTATCAATTGAAGCATCCAACTGGCCAATATTGCTATCATCGTGCGTATAGCGGGGACATGATCCCCCTCCTCGGATCCAGACTGGACCCGCTACCTTACTACCTACTACGGATACTGCGTACCTGTACCTAGTAAAGGTGTGCAGCAGAACTTGCAGCTAACCCGTTATTGCTCGCCGCGGATTGTCGTGGGTTGCTGCTCTCATCCTGAACCTAAACCATCTTTACCAGGTAACGATTACTTACCTTACGTACAGAGCACGCATACCTCTTCCATGCATAACCCGACTAATGTGAGTGTCACTGTGGGTTCCCATCCAACCGCCGCCCACCCGTCCCAAATCCAATCCACAACCAGCGTATCCGTAACAAACCGGCACAGGCAGCTTTTAGACAACTAAGGTACATACATACCTTGTGTAGTGAGGTAGTGAGCTAGGTAGACACTGCTGCTACCCGGGCCCGAAACATAGGTAGCTTTAACCTCCCTCCCCACCCCCCAAAATTCTGGATTCTGCAACAGTGTGTGTCCATCCTCCATCCTTCTCTTTTCTTTTCCTCGTTTTTTTTGTTTGCTCCCCCCCCAAAGGACCTCCTCACCCGTCCGCGACTCAATTCCGGCCTCGTCTCGCTTCGCCGCCTACAGATTTCACTTGCGTGATCTCTGGAGCCCGGAAGACACGGCTTGCCGCCGCCGTCTCCCTCAATCTTTTCGCCCTCGAGGAAACAAAACACCCAAGTAGCGCAGCCACACACGCCCTGCCGTTTCTTGTTGTTTCTTCTTCCGCCTTCTCCCTTGCCTTTGCTTTGCCTTGCCTTTCACGGCTCCGACGTCGGCTGTTGCTCGACCGCTGCGAACCGAAGCGTCCAGCCCGCTGCAAATCATATTCGTATTACCCCAAACACCTTTAATCCGCCGCCGTACCGTCAGAGCTCGACCTTTGACCGCTGTCTCTTGGGTGTTTGTCCCCGCCACCCGGGAGTCGGGGTTACCAGCAAACATGAGCAACTTTGCTCAGTGCAACTGGCCGATATGGGATATTGATGATCTCACACCGTGCTTTCAGCAAGAGTGAGTAGCCCGCCCATCCATCTCGTTGCGCCCTGCCCGTGCGCATCGCAAAACCAACCTGCCGCGATGCCGTTGATGCGCCGCCCTCCTGCTCCCAGCACCAGCCTCAGCCCCAGCCCGTCTACCACCCTGTGGTCGATCCGGGTACATGCTTTGCTTGGCTTGCCCTCACTTGCTGACCTGCCGTCTCCCGCAGCTACCTGAAGATCCTCTTCCCTCTAATTGTCGTAGGCTTCTCCGTCCTCCACTTGGGTCTGCAAGCCATCCAAACCGTCGCCAAGGACCGCAAGCATGGCTACGAGCGGGTTCCCGAAGATCAACACCATGGCCACACCGACATCCCTCCCGAACAGACCGCCGACCAAGATGAAGACGACGACGACGAGGCTTTGACCATGAATGGCGGCGGCCGCCTGGCTCTGGTCAAAACTACAACCAAGGGTTCCATCGTCCAGGCCGATAGCCCTCCCGCCCAGAACCTGACCATTGTTGTCGAGGAGATCGCCATTGCCGGCCTGATTGCGCTTCATGTTATCGCCTTGGTTACTGGCACCGCCCCGGGTCGTCATGGCTTGCTCGTCACCATCGTCGGCCTCGTCACCTGGGTCTACGTTGCCACTCTGGTCACTATGCGTCTCATCCTAGGAAACACAAAGTGGCGCGTGCCTCGCATCTGGAACCACACCGCCGTCATTTATCTCTTCCAGTGGATCTTCACCGTCGCCATCTTCCGCTCCGTCATTATCCACCCTAGCAGCCGCCTTTCGCAAATCCTCACCATTGTCGAGTTCGCCCTTACCACTCTCCTTTTCGGCCTTGCCATCACGACGAGAAAGGGAAACAAGACGGTGCTGTTGGAGTGGGAGGATGGAATTGAGCCGTCCCGTGAACCCCTCGCCTCTCTCTTCTCCCTCGCCACATTCTCCTGGGTCGATCCCGTCATCTACCGCGGCTACAAGGAGACCCTTGAGATGAAGAGCGTGTGGAACTTGGTCCCCAAGGAGAAGGCTGCTGCCGTCATCGCGGACTACCGAGCTCTCAAGAGAACCTCCAGCCTTGCGTGGCATTTGATCAAGTATTTCAAGGGCGAGCTTCTGGTTCAGTTTGCTCTCGCTTCCTTTGCGGGTGTCTTTACTTTCGCCCCGACGCTGCTGCTCAAGGCCATCCTGGAGTACGTGGAGCGGCCCGAAGGTGCTCCCATCAACGTCCTGTGGTTATACGTGATCCTCTTGCCCGTCCTTGACATTGTTAGATCCTTCGCCGACAACTACGCCCTGTGGATCGGCCGCAAGATTTGCATCCGTATCCGAGCCATCATCATTGGTGAGATCTACGGCAAGGCCCTCAGGCGCAAGGCTTCCGCAGGCAAGGACAAGGAGCTCGGTCAAAACAAGCCCGCTGGAAAGCAGGGCTGGTTTGGCAAGCTCAAGGCGAAGCTGGGCTTCAAGAAGGCCAAGGCGGATGCCGAGGCAGCTGCCAACGGTCCCGCCAAGGACCCCGCCAAGGACGACGAGCAGGCCAACTTGGGCACCATCATCAACCTCATGTCCGTTGACAGCTTCAAGATTTCCGAGGTCACGGCCTACTTGCACTTCATCTGTGCATCCGCCCCGACCCAGCTCATCATCGCCATCATCCTCCTCTGGGATGTCATGGGGCTCAGCGCCATCCCCGGATTGATTGTCATGGCCCTGCTGCTCCCCATCAACTACAGCTTTGCCCGAGGCTTTGCCAACACCTCCAAGAAGATCTTGGGCGCGACCGACAAGCGCATCAACGTGACCAACGAGGTTTTGCAAAACATCCGCATCATCAAGTACTTTGCGTGGGAAGCCAAGTTCGGCCGCATTGTGGACGAGAAGCGCGCCGCTGAGCTGAAGGCGCTCCGATCCCGCTACGTCATCTGGTCTTTCGCCGTTGCCGTATGGAACTCGGTCCCCGTTCTCATCACCTTCTTCTCCTTCCTGATGTATACCCTTGTGGAGCATAAGCCTCTCTACCCGTCCGTGGCCTTTACTGCCATCTCCCTCTTTATGCTCCTTCGTGTTCCTCTGGATCAGATGGGTGACATGTTTGCCCACGTCCAAGAGACCAAGGTTTCCCTGGATCGCGTCGAGGAATTCCTCACAGAGGAGGAGACCGAGAAGTACGAGCAGCTCGGAGAGGACAATGTTGACGAAAAGGGCAACAAGGTCATCGGTTTCCGCAAGGGCAACTTCATCTGGGGTGGCAAGGACGTCGTTGCCGAAGATGGCTCCATGGCTTTCCGGCTCATGGACATGGATATCGACTTCCTGATTGGCAAGCTCAACATCATCTCGGGACCCACTGGTTCTGGAAAGACATCCATGCTGATGGCCCTGCTTGGTGAAATGACCCTCGTGGATGGCAAGGTCTACTGTCCTGGTGGTCGAAGCCGTGAAGACGTCCGGGCTAATCCCGAGACTGGCCTTGCTGACACGGTCGCCTACGTTGCGCAGGCTGCATGGCTCGTGAACGCCAACATCAAGGAGAACATCCTCTTCGCTGCGCCGTACGACGAGAACAGATACCGGGACGTCATTGTCGCTTGTGCGCTGGAGCGTGACCTGGAGATTCTTGACAATGGTGACGAGACCTTGGTCGGAGAAAAGGGCATCACTCTGTCTGGTGGCCAAAAGCAGCGCATCTCCCTTGCTCGTGCCGTTTACTCCAACTCGCAGCACATCTTCTTGGACGACTGTCTAAGTGCCGTCGACTCGCATACTGCGCAATGGATCTTCAACAACGCCATCAAGGGTCCTTTGATGGCCGGCCGAACCTGCATTCTGGTTACCCACAACCTCCAGCTCTGCGCTCCCTCCTCTCACTACATCGTCACCCTGGAGAATGGCAGGATTGCTGCTCAGGGCCCCTCTGCCGAGCTGATTGCCTCCGGCAAGCTTGGCGAAGAAATCCAGAAGGCTGCTGTCAACTCGGCCACGGTATCCCGCATCCCGTCTCGAGTCCCGTCCAGTGTCGGTGAAGACGGCTCGGAAACCGTTGTCAACCCTGGCGACGAGGGCACCACTGATGCGCGGGCCAAGAAGAACGACAAGAAGAAGGAGAAGAAGGATGCCATGGAGGAAAAGAAGGCCGAGGGCTCCGTCAAGTGGCCTGTCATCCAACTCTACCTCTCCTCCATGGGTTCTTGGTGGTTCTGGGTCGTGGCTCTCACCGTCTTCGGTCTCCAGCAGATGTCTGGTGTTGCTACCAACTTCTGGGTGCGGGAGTGGGCAAACCAATACGTCGACGAGGAGGTGGAGCTCATCGCTTTCTCGTCCTCGTCCCACACTTACAGTCAGCAACCCTTCTCTCCGACCTACCTTGCCTCCATCGCCAACTACGGCAGCCGCATCGGCTCGACTGTCTCTGCCACTGCTGCCGCCGCTGATGTCGACGTCAAGTACTACCTCACCGTCCTCGCCGCCATTGGTATCGCTGGCTCGGTCGCTGCGTTCATCAGAGACGTCTGGGTCTTTTATGGCTCCTTGACTGCCTCCAAAAAGATTCATAACGACTTGATCTCCCGTGTATCCAGAGCCAAATTCAAGTTCTTCGACGTCACTCCTCTCGGCCAGTTGATGAACCGCTTCAGCAAGGATCTCGAGGCAGTGGACCAGGAAGTCGCTCCGATCGCCATTGGCGTTTTCGGCTGCGCGCTTGCGATTTTGGTGACTGTGATTCTGATCACCTGGGTCACCCCTGGCTTCTTGGTTGCGGGCGTCTTCATCACTGCCGCATACTGGTTCGTCGGTGCCTTTTACCTGCGTGCCTCCAGAGACTTGAAGCGTCTGGAATCCGTCCAGCGGAGTCCCTTGTTCCAGCAGTTCGGAGAGACGCTCTCGGGCATGACCACCATCCGAGCTTATGGCGACGAGCGCCGCTTCATCCGGGAAAACCTGTCCAAGATCAACGTCCAGGCTCGTCCTTTCATCTACCTCTGGGCTGCAAACCGTTGGCTCGCCTTTAGAACCGATGTCCTCGGGGACTTGGTTTCCTTCTCTGCCGGTGTTTTCATCATCATCAGCCTGGGCACGGGCACCGTCGATCCGGGTTCTGCCGGTATTTCGCTCAGCTACGCCATTGGCTTCACCGAGAACGTTTTGTGGCTCATTCGCCTGTACGCCATCAACGAGCAGAACATGAACTCGGTGGAGCGCATCAAGGAATATCTGGACGTTGAACAAGAGGCCGAGCCGATCATCGAGAAGAACCGCCCTCCCGAAAACTGGCCCAGCCAAGGCTCCGTTGAGTTCATCAACTACTCGACCCGCTACCGCGCCGACCTCGAACCGGTCCTACGGAACCTCAGCTTCAAGATCAACCCCAGAGAGAAGGTTGGCATTGTCGGCAGAACGGGCGCCGGCAAGAGTTCGCTGGCGCTGGCCATCTTCCGCGCTCTGGAAGCCGACGAGGGCAAGATTCTCATCGACGACATCGACATCGGCTTGATTGGACTCCGCGACTTGCGCGAGGCCATCACCATTGTGCCTCAGGACCCCACGCTCTTCATGGGCACCATCCGCTCCAACTTGGACCCCTTTGACACGTACACCGACGAGCAGATTTTCGAGGCGCTTCGCAAGGTACAGCTCATCGGCCCTAACGAGTCGACCTCCAGACCGACAACCCCATCGGCCGGCGCAATGCTGCCGGCCACGCCCAACCTTGGACTTATCCAGGGAGACGCCATCTCGAGCCCCGGCTCTTCGGTTGCGCCGACCAACAAGAACGTCTTCCTCAACCTCTCGTCGACCGTTTCAGAGTCTGGTTCCAACCTGTCCCAGGGCCAGCGCCAGCTTCTTTGCCTGGCGCGTGCTCTCCTGAAGCGACCCAACGTGCTCGTCATGGACGAGGCAACCGCTTCGATTGACTACGCCACCGACACTAAGATCCAAGAGACAATTCGTGAGCTTACCAGCACCATCATCACCATTGCCCATCGCCTGCAGACTATCGTAGACTACGACAAGGTCCTCGTACTGGACAAGGGCGCCGTCATCGAGTATGGTCACCCGTACGAGTTGATCCGTAAAGAAAACGGCAGCTTCCGAAGCATGTGCGACATGAGCGGAGACTACCAGTTGTTGCTAAAGGCTGCCAAGAAGAAGTGGGATTCCGGAAGGCTGGTAGTCGTTGATGACGAAGAGGAAGGGGAGGAGGTCACCCAGGACGACAACAAGACCAAGGCTGTCGACGGCGAGGCACAAAAGGCCGCCGAGGAGGCAAAGAAGCAGGCCGAAGCCAAGAAGGCCGAGGCCGAGGCTGAAGCGCGGAAGAGGGCAGAGGAAGACGCCAAGAAGGCTAGACAAGCCGAAGAGGAGGCTAAGAAGGCTGAGGAGGATGCAAAGAAGAAGAAGAAGAAGGCCGAAGAAGAAGAAGCCAAAAAGAAGGCGGCTGAAGAGGAGGCGAAAAAGCGTGCCGAAGAAGCGAAGAAGGCTGAGGAAGAGGCCAAGAAGGCTGGCGGCGGATAGAGAGACCCCTTGGTCCTGCATATAAGCCCCCTTTTTTCTTGTACTATTGTTGCTTGACAGCGACCAGCTCGGGGTTGGCCACTTTTTCAGAAGCTTCCGCCGGCTGGTTGTCGTGTTTTAAATAAAGGCTGGCTAGTCAGAGATTGGTAGATACTGGGGATGAAAAACTTTTCTTTGTCTGTTCAAAAGAGAACTTGTTGAAGACGTTGAGGGGGCATTGTAGATCGAGTAGGGCAGCACAGATCTCACTGCTTCAAGACACATTTACAGCAAGCACGGTTTGCTATAGAAACGAAAGAGCGTTGCATTCTGTAACCTTGAAGAGGGTCAGCAAACGGGGTTTGGTACGCCTTTGCACCGGGCTTTCAACTATATCAAGCGGATGAGCTTAAGTACTCAATGATGGAAAGCTATATATATATATATATATATATATATATATATATCCGTCGTAGTCAAAGCTACCGTGTAACAACAACGTCAACAATCTAGAAGATCATCCGTAACTTTTGTCAGACTTATAAGCGAAGAACCAAGCCCCCCCCCCCCCTCCCCCTTAGCATAACTGGCGGGCCGCTTTTGAGTCCTCTTCATCACCAATTTCACTCCAGACAACACACACGGCCCTCGTCAGTCACCATTTCAACAAGCCTACTGAGTGGGGGGCATAGCTCGCTTCCCTCATCCGAACCCGATATCATAACCCCGCCAACAACCTTCGTCGCCAACCCAACTCTTCAACCCGCTCCCCCCCATACTCGACATCCACCGTTCCCGGCTTCCAGTTCCACAGCCCCTCCCCATCTGTTAAAATCTCGCAGTGGACGATGCGAGTCATCGAACCAGCAGCCTCGTCGGCTCCCAATCGCCTTGTTGGCTCAGTGGTAAAGCGTCTCACTAGTAATGAGAAGATCGGCGGTTCAATTCCGCCACGAGGCAGTCTCCATGGAGCGTCCCGGGGTTGACACAGGTTGTTCCGAAAATCTCTTTTGCAGTTTTCTTTTTTTGGAGGCCCCTTCCGAAAGATGGAAACCCCGTTTACCGACCGTTCTGCTTTGCGGACTCGCCAGGTCTTTGGGGACCCTGGGAAAGCTCATGTCCGTATTGTCACCGGCGTCTGTTGCTTGTGCCAGTAGCAAATCCTTGGCACAAGTCTTGTGAAAGCGTGCTGCGAGTGTGGTGAATCCTGTACGGCTCAGTCATGATCGCTACCGTCCCAAGTAGTCACCTCGGTGCCTGTTGGCGGGAGAAACAACACGACTCGGTGCTTCATGACATAATCTTGTGAATACACGGCCAGCGTTCACGGCGAACAAGGTAGATGTCGTCATGGTCAGCCAGGCGTTGCTGCGTACCCAGAAATCGAGACTGACGGCTAGGCTGGAGGCAAGAGATCACACTCCAAAGTCTCTCTGGTGGATCGTGATAGAACAAGTGCGTATCACGGGAGGCAACGTTGTACCTGTCGTCTCTATAGATATTGGAACTAGTAGCACGCAACCACATACCAATGGTGCCGAAACAGGGCAGCAAGTGTCACCCGGCCTCACCCCGGGTGCTCGTACTGCTTCTTTACAGGATGAGCCGCGTTTGAGGCATAATCATCTTGATAGCAGCCGGTTCAATAGTATGCCAGAGCACCTTGCGTGTGCGGGATCTGCGTGCAGTCCTTCAGCCCTACAAGGTAGAAAAACCTGTTGTAGAGGACACCCCACGGTCTTGTGTCCATCATTTGAACAGAGCCGGGAGGACAGCCGTTCTATCCCATGAGACGTTACTTTCTATCTATTGTCTCCTTTTTCGTGCCGGGGTTGAGCGCCGGGTTTCTGGCTCTTAAAACATGCGCAGCTAGGTTTGTCAAGCCTTTCTTATAAAGAAAGAGCAAGAGAGGCAGAGCAAATGGGAGAAGAAGAGTAAGGTCCATCGGCCCCTTCAACCCCCAAGTCTAGGCTCGGCCTAACCTCATCGTCATAGCAGACGGATGACATCCGGAAGGAGCGCTCTCAGGCCATGGAAAATACCAAACCTATGTCAGCATGCGCTTCACAACATCAGTCGCTGTCTAGGATCAGAGGCACTGATTCACCGAGTGGCAGCCAAGTCTCCAGACGGGCCGCCGAAGCAACGCCACAGTCCTCGGAATACCCAGAGGAAACGCCCAAACCCCGCCGGCTTCCATGCCAGAAAGGCCTAGAGGCAAACCCAGTGGCTGGAAGATCAGAGACACAGCCGCAGCTAACGGATATCAAGAATACAAAAAGAAGAAAAGAACCACAGAGACAAGCCGAGAACTCGTAAACAACGTTTAATGGTCCCTCGGAGTTTCCTTTGTTGAGCCTCTTCTTCCGTTCCTCAGCCCGCAAACCCGACGGTCGTCGGCGTACCGCCGGCGGGAAGCTCCGAAAAGACTCTAGTAACGGCAGCCATGTTTCCACTCCTGCTCCTCGTGTCCGACAGAGTGACTATTGATATCCAAGAGATCTGCCCGTCGGGGAGGGACATCGCGGATGCCTCTCAGATACGATGGCCGGGGCAGTGTAGCACGCGGCACGTTGCGGGCTTGTTCCCCGTTCTCCCTCAACAAGCTTTTTCCTTCTTCAACTACACATGGTAGTTTATTTCGCTTGAATCCCACGTGGCTCAGCTCGGCTCGTATTGAAAATCAAATAAAAAAGCACCGTCACGAACTCCAAGCACCGGACACGGGCCTCGCGGCCACCGTCGTCGGCCTGCAAGGCGGACCGCAGATGCGCGTTCAGGTAGGTCTCTTCCGTCGTCCAAGCTCAGACCCGGACCCGAGGGGGGCGGTAGTTGCTCCCCTCCCCCCATCCTCGAAATGCCGTGGTCGCCGGCCGCCGGCAGAGAATCCTAAACCCCTCCGTGTCCCAATCTGTCGGGGATTACGATGCGGCTCTCCAAGATCTGCCTCCAGACACTAGCCCTGTTTGGAGGTTTTCCTTTTTATTCATTTCCTTCTTCATACTGCAGAGACTGCCTCTGCATAGGGGTTTACGAGCCGGTGGACAGACAGCATGACGACTTGTGTCTTTCTTTCTTTCTTTCTTTCTTTCTTTCTTTCTTTCTTCCTTCCTTCCTTCCTTCCTTCCTTCCTCTCTCTTCTTCCCTTCCAATCACCGCACATGACCATTGTGCCATGGAAAAGCAGACAACAAGGGCACAGGAACGATGCTGCCCACTTGGCGGATGCAAAGCACCGCAAGACGGGGAGGGGAGGGGAGGCGGCCCCCGACTGACTCGTCACGAGCAAGCATCTTGCCTTACTATTACATCCCACTACCTTGTATCGCATGGCGCAACAAGTTCAGATAAAACGCCAGCGGCAGCAACACGCTCAAAAGCAATACCGGCGGGCGGGCGGGCCAGGGCGAGATACTCCGCGGCCTTGTCAAATCGCGAAACGGGCTTGTACAGAGGGTTTCAGGGCCGGAACATGCCCGACACCGACAACCTGCAGATGGCAGGTGGAAGAAACGCAGGCAGGGTTCTACTCTCCTGCCGACCTCGTCCAACTGCCTGGTATCTGGCAACCCTCAGATGCATACGTCTGGGAGGGGGGACTACCGACCGAATACGAGAGAAAGGGAGAGAGAATGAGAGAGAGAGAGAAAGATAGAGACAGAGAAAAAACGGTGTAGAGATAAAGAGATAGAGTAGAGCTGAAAGGACGCCTTCCGGAGCTAGTGGTTGGTGATGTATGGGGCAAAATACATCTTTCCTCACGGCGTCGGTCCCGGAACGAGAAACACCCCTCGCGCAAACGCAGAACACGCTCTTGTCGGTTTTGGGTATCTGCCCGGTGTCGTATCAGCTGGTCCAGCATCTGCCCCTCCTCGCCTGCACGTCGTACACACACACACACAGAGAGAGAGAGAGAGAGATACAGATACCTACCTACCTCAAGCAGCGAGCTAGACTGCATAGCACGTCTCGAACGGGCACGGCACGTGGGGGCGGGGTAATGCTCGGTTGTCGTCTCTGCAGTGGGAAAAACCTGTCTCTGCAAGTAGATCTCGACAGAAGCTTGAGCAGCAGACCCGGAACCTGGCTTCTGATCGTTGGTTCACCGCGTCAGTTAGTCGGAGGAAGTGCCGGATTGTGGACTGAGCACAGCGAGAGACCACAGATCGAGCGACGTCGGTATCCCAGTCTAGTCCAGCCGAGTCCAGTCTACCGGACGGACACACCCCCCTGCCTCCCCTCCGAACGCAACCTGTCTGGCGGGTTCCGTTCCAGGCTAGCTAGCCCCCTTGATCCATCGAGGTTACAATGCCTCAACGCTCCTTTTTTCACTTTTCGCTCTTTTAGTCTTGCCATTCATTTCCGGACGGGGCTTTCTTTGTAGTGAGGCATTCGAACAGGTGCCATGTCTTTGCGTCTTTGCCATGAGGGGCAAGCAAGCCTCTGGTCCGTCCACAACGTTGACTGGCAGGCTACCCGGTCAGTTCGTTGGTCTCCGAAGCCAGAATCTTAAGCACGACGGCGGCATCCCACTGGCATCCAATGACATTCCACGCCGGCGTCGACGCCGAAAGGCCGGACCACCACGCAGAATCCCATCACAAACAGCAAGCCACAACCGTGCAGCTTGGCAAAGATTTGGCTCTTTTTAGCTTCCTCCTTCTTGCTGCAACCTCGAACTGTCACCGGGCGCCTCAGTCCCAGCCCACAAGGAGGCAAACTTGCGTCAGTTCGTTTTCGGAGTCTCTCTCCCCTCCTGTCTTGGAAACTGTTCATTCCTGGCTCTCGAATCGGGACATGATGTCAGACACACTAGGTTTCCCGTCAAGAACGCTTCTTGATGTTGCGTGCAGCATCGCATGCGCGCACCGTTCTGGGATGAGATGGAAATCTGGGGAAGAAAAAAATTAAAAAAAAAAAGCGAGTACGCAAAATGATGGGATGACACGAGGGTACCTCCCCCCGCCGGTGCGTGCATGAGTCGCCGCCGTTCGCTGAGTGGCATGGCTCCCGTCTGTGGTGAAGCCTGCGTGCATTTCGCTGTGTTGCTCGTCGTGGAGGCGAGTGCGCCACGGGTCGGGCGACGATATACGACAAGACGGTGTACGATAAACGAGGGGCCTGTTCGCCCGTCTTAGTGGGATCTAGTTCCACTGGCTTGCTTGCCCTCGGCAAAAGCGATATGGTGGTGAGTGCGGGATATTTGGCCGCTGAGAGGCACAGGAGAGGGGTTCACGACGATCTGTTGCCGGCCAGCCAAAGCCTACGCAGCATGGGCAAACTCCCAATTCCTCCTATTGCTGCTTGCATTACATGCATGCAAGCCGCTTCAGACCAGCCGAACGAAGTGGGAGTATGGCCCGGAAGAAATAGGCTTGTGGTGTGTTGGCCACGAGAGCCAAGAAGCGGAAAAGTGTCCCAAGAGATGCAAGCCTATCTCATAGTGTTCCGCCTCGGCATCATGGCTTTGCTAAAAGGGTATGTGGGATTGGGTGACTTGAGAGCTGAGCATGGCCTGCGCAGGCGGGTGAGGCGACAAGAGGGAAAACCCGCAGACGAGGAGCAGGGCCACAGACTGACAGGTGACAGCGCGCGCCGGACCACAGGCTCGGTTGGGCTTCCCTCACGATAGAGGTCGTTCTGGAAAGGTCAAAATGTGTGACTTGAGTGGACTGTGGTTGGATGTGCCTTGCATTAGTGGCGAAACTGTGGTTCTGGACTGTCGGCGACGACGAGATCAGTTCCCGGGGAGAGGGTGTCAAGGTGTTGTCGAATGGTCTGCAAGCTGCTGTTTTGTCGGCGCTCAGAAGAAGGGCGGGCGCCCATGTGGGTGGAGGATGGACAGGCCAGGCAGATGGCGCCGCTCCCTTGCGAACACTAACGCAGTGGTATCCGTACAGGCAGTATCCGTAGAACTCGACCCATACCGACCAATGGTTAGCTGCTTCTGTTTACCAAGGTTGCATCGATGGCTGCAGGGAGTGGCCGACGAACAGCCAACGCGGCATCACACGCGAACTGAACACAAGGGCCAAATCACCCAAGGGCATCAGACCAGTCGGAGATGGGGCCTACCATGGCAGACAAGCTTTGCAACATGATTCTGTCTTGGCACGGATGGCAACCCCCTAATCAATCACGTCTTGGCGGCCGTTCAGTTCTGCTCGAGAGGAGCAAGAATACGGGATATATGGATGGATGAGGCTAGGATGAGATATTTCGTATAGCTGATTAAGCGAACCCACGGATCCGCCATGCCGATATCGACAACCAAAGGACGAGAGCGATATCGACGATATTGATCCGCCGCAAAACGCTGGTTCATGCGCAGGCCTATCCCAGCATAGCCCGGCCGTAGCATAGCGCGGATCGATACGCGGATAAAAGTACGGAGTATGTTTTTTTTACTTTCCTAGTCAGATTCTGCGTATTCTATCTGTATCCGTATACGGAGCAGACAGCGCGAGTGCGAGAACAAGACGCGGTAAAGTTTCGGGTCCAAGTAAATCATCTGAAAATGGAAGCGAAATTTGAGATGCGACACTGATAGCGGCACCGCAACGGTCGACAGTCAACGGCGTAATCTGTTCTGTCTCGCTCCCCATTATAGCGTAAAAGAAACAATGTGCGGTATCCGCCGTGACGCAGGGAGAAGGAGTCTCTCCAGGAGTCTCTCCGGGAGGACCATAGTTAACGCAGCAAGCGAGACAAGCGGCCAGGGTACGGGGAGCGGTAAAGTCAAGACTGGGTCTTGACTGCATCATCTAGAGACCTGACCTGATCTCCCTTCCAGGGTTGTTCCGCAAACATGATGATGGATGGGGTTTTCGATGCTACGGAGGAGCAACAAGACAGGGGGGGACGCGCTCAAGGAAGAGAGGGGAGAGGACAGAATGGGGGACGAGTGATGGAGATATGGGCCCTGTAATTACTGCGCACTGGTACATTACTAGTACACTACTGTGTACTACGTAGTGTAGCGACAGGGGATGTTCCAAAAGGACCTGGGTGAGCGGCGGCGAGGAGCAGCGCAGGCCAAACTGGGGAACGCATTGGCCGCATTGTCGCTCATGATTTCAATTTGGAGGCATATGCCGTGGGGAAAGCGATATCAGGACCTTGGAAACCAAAGATGTCGCTGCATGAACCTTCATGAACCACGATTGAATGCAGCATAATGTACGGCCGCATAAAAGTGAAGGCGGATGGCATAAAATGACCGTTGAATCTGGATGGACGGGTGTTTGGTTTGGGTAGAGGAGGAAACAAGTAAATGCCGCCATCCAGAGGCCGATGAACGGACGGGGGGATACCACTCGGCCTCTCAGCCGGACGGCCGAAAATATACTATCAGGAACCGAGCGTGCATCTCGTGCAAGAGGGTCCGGCGACAGGTATGAGAGTCCAATATGGAACTCCCAATGCGCCTGGACGGGATGCATGGGTTCCAATCAGTCGGACTTGCTGCTGCGGTGGGCTCATGAAGGATATGAGAAGCTCCTAATCCAGACTGCCAGGACATATTTTGTACGGTAGGCAAAGAGAGGGATCCAGCTTGGTCTGGTCCTCTTTTCTTGGCCAGGAAGAGCATGTTGGATAGGACCGGGGTGTAAGTGTGGGCGGTAGGTGAGCCTACGTACCTAGTACTGTAGCTTAGCGGCCTGCGCTTGCAGGGCAGGGCAGACAGGGCAGAAGCGGGAGAGGGCAGTGAAAGAGTGGTCCTCTGAACACACTCATCTCCCCGGGAGGAGATCCGAGTGATAAAAGGCATAGGCGGTAAACGAAGAACCACCAGCCTATTGCGGATTCGAGGACTGTAATCCGTCGCCGGGCGTCAAAAAGACGGAAACGACAAGGACGAGAATTCCAGTCTTTCGTCACAGGCGGTGGCTTGGAGGCGGTGGCTTGGAGGCGGTGGTGGCGTCGTTTGGTTCGGTGCGACAAGTCGAATGACACGGGCGTAGGTAGATAGACAGGAGATAGACCAAGACTTGCGTACGCGGCGCGTGGTGGCTTTGTTGAAAGCTTCTTGATGGGCATCTTGACAGCTGGCGGCGGCGACGGCGGCGACGATGACAATGACAAAGGGACAAGACGGCGTCGACAGTGGCTGGGTAAATTCTGATCGGAACGCTAGACGGACCTGCGGAATCGACAGTTTAGGCTCCGAGTTTGCGCTGGGTCGATGCTGTGTCATGGCTGAGTGTCAGCAATTCCTCATTTGAACGACTTGGGAGGCGTGATGATCGTTGACTGGCCAGAGAATGCTGGGGACCATGAATATGAGGGGGCCAAAAGCACAATACTGCTGCATGCGCGCGACGAGTAGGCACTGAGTGAGCATGATTGAAGGAGAGTAGGTAGAGGCACAGCTAGGTATGTACTGAGTATGCAACTGATGGACATGCGCTGGCTGGAGAATGGAACGCCCCTGTTTGCTGCAGGATGAATTGAGTGCGCTCGATGGTCGACACTAGCAGTGGGGAGCGAGATGGGCCAATCAGAGTAAGAAAAAAGGTGCATGGAGATTGCCGCTTGTGGCCTAAAAAAAAAAGAGAAAAAAAGGAAGCCAGTGCCAAAAACGGCAACGCTGATGTGACAAGAACCCGCAATTTTGCTCATGGAAGGGAAGGAAGCCAGGATGGACAGGGGACAGGAGAGTTCCTGTAGCGCGAACTAACCGCACCGCAACCACTACGTAGTAGGTACACTACTGCAACCTTCTTCCCGAGTGTGAGGAAGGTGGGAAAAGTGGAATGCGGAAGGTTCTTTCCCCTACTCTTTGCCCGTGGTTGAGCTCTTTTTCTCACTCTCTCTCTTTCTTCCCCGTTTCGAGCAGGAGCAGTAGCCGGAGCAGGGGGGGCAGGGGCAGGAGCAGAAAGACCCGCATACTTCAAAGGACCGCGAAGGGAAAGGGGGGAGGGGGGAGGGGGGGGGGGGGAGGGGACAATCGCCTCTTCCCTGATTCTCGTGGTCGATGCTCATGGCGACACTGCAGACCAACATCGAACCCGACCGCGTGGTCGCCCTAGGACTTGTCCTCGTCCAGCTGGCTGGCTGCCGTATCCTCGCAATGAATGGTCCAGGTAGACGACCGACAGGGTCGCTAGTCTAACCTGGCACCAGCGCTGCTTGCCTGTCATCGTTGCCATACCAAGTCCATGGGCTGAAGGCGACTTCGATTCACCGGTTGTTTGCTTCCAGGCTTGCTCCAACGCACTTGTCACCCCCAACACCTGGGCGACCTGAACGAAGAGAGTAAGTATAGTTCCCCCGCAAACACACAGCTGAGGGTAACCTCTTTTGGCCCTAGCGACGGCGCATGGCGGGGAGGAGCCTGGCCTGGCCTCACAAGTTCCAACACCTACGGAGTACGGTACACACTGTCGGCCTACAAGGTGTGGAGTCTACCTAGGTAGGTTAGGTAGTGGCCGGTTGCCTTTGTCACGGACATGTGCCATGGTCGCGCGACGATCAGACCTGTCAACCGCTGGTTCCCTTCTTTTCATCCCGTCTACGGCCGACGGGTCCATTGCTGGCTGATGCTACCGGTCTGCGGGATGCGGCTGGTCTCGTGAGCCTCTTGGTCCAGCGGGCGGTCTGGACGGGTTCCCGCGCCGCTGAGATGACTCGATCAAGGTTGCAATAACGAAGCCGCCCGCCCACGAACCGACGAACCACCGGTCACCCCAGTCCAGCTGTCTTCCACCTGCCGTCATGAGCCATCCATCGGGGGAAAGGGGATGCACCTGGGTACCGATGCAAATTTTTTACATATAAAAAAAAAATGAAGAAAAAAAATTTGCGAGGGTGGTACGTATCGAGTCCGATTTACGGGCTTTGCAGTCTCGGTGGGCAGATCGTTGGGCAAACCTACTGTACTTTGGACGACGAAGGGTTAAAAATCAAAACGAGAACGAAGAAGGAAGAGGAGCAGGAATAGGTATATGCAGCCGCCTGGAACTATCGCACGTTGGACATCAATGCGCGGCTTCTCGACGCATTCGCTGCCGCCTAGCCCTAAACCTCAAATGTCCCGAGCTCCAGCCTTGGGCCCTGCACTGGAAACAATACGGATACCTACCGGTACACTAGACGTGAAGTTCGCATCAATATCCGGTTTGTCTGTATGCTGCTGGTGTTGTGTTGTGCTGGGGTTGGTGTCTGGTCTGTGGTGTCGCAGCGATGTAGTACCTAGTAGACCGACAGTGACAGCCCTCGTTTGGCTGGTGGGGCCTTGGTTCCGGCCTTTTTCATAGGTAGTAGCCCTCAGCGAGTGGCAGCAGCAGAGAGAGGTACGTATCGGTAGCAGAGAAAAAAAGAGAAATAAACATGCAGTCGATCCACATGCCATCCGCCCTCACATAAAGAAAAACGAGCGGCAAAGAAAAGGCGAAGGAAAATACTGTACGGATACCTACCTAGTATACACCGTAGTCCATATGCGATGAGTGAGGAGAGGAGAGGGGGGAAACCGGGACCACGCCCCCCC
>JASUDE010000130.1:3284-63757 GCA_034509685.1 Colletotrichum cereale
CCCCCCCCCCCCCCTTCTCCGCACACACACACGACAGGTCAGACGCGCCCGAGGTCAATGTCTCCCAATTCATCGCCGGCAGCGCCAGCCATGACGAACCACACAGCGGCAGCGGCAGCGCCGCCCCAGACGACGGCCCCGCAACTCCGGGTGGCCTGGGAGAGGCACGTCGAGGCGATGCAGCACAACGCCTCCACCCGGCACCCCGTCTTCTTCACTGAAAAGCTGCGGCGGCCGCCGCCGTCTCTGGGGCCCGGGACGGGGATGAACCCCGTGGCGCATGGCTACGTCTACCAGGACGGGCGGAGGGCCGACGGGAGCTCGGTGCCAAAGCTCTGAGAGAGTCGCCCCGTACGGATCATGTCAGCACCCAAGCACAAACGAAAATGTGGTTTCGAATGTGAGGAGATGCGTGTAACGTGAGTTTCTTCATTGGGGGGGGGGCTTCTTTGATGTGTAGACTGACCGCGGCCTAGAAAGCTGGGGCGTCGGACGCTCATCGAGCTGCCCAACGCCCACGACTGGTCGGTTGTCAGGGGCGCGATGTTGTACTCGCGAGCGTTCTTCCCATGAGAGGTCTTCTGGGCACCGTTCATCCGGCATGTAGTGTCGGGAGTATGTAGCTAACCAAAGATGGCCAGCAAGTGTATCAATACTCTGCGAAGTTCTCACTTGTTCATAGGGTGTGATGGTTAGGCGTATTTAGGTATGATATCTGATGACCTTGTTTTCACTGAGTGAGGCGTTTGTGTTGCCACGCGGCCTCTAGTATACGGCATTGCTCGCAGTTGTTCTGCCTGATCTACAGCTACTGCTTCCTGACTCTCAGTGTGGTTGATCCCGAGGTCGATCTCGCTCGAGAACACCATTAGAATGTTTACCTGGGTATCAATAAATATTGCATCGCACACTCGACCTGTGGCTTGCGGATACACGCGTGGGGCGCCGGAAAGTTTTAACACAATTCATTCGTATTCCGACGTGGCTCCTGTATCCACGACTGACGACCTAGGAGAAATATGTAACCAAGGGTGGTCCCCTCGTGGTCATGGATAATAGAATTGGAGCCTCCGTTGTTTTGCTCTCCCAAAAGTCTTTCCGTTCGCCTTTCAACCCATTGCCCAATCTGAAGTCAGCATCAACACCATCGAATCAAGACAGCTCCGCCATGTGTACAAAACCCGCGCGGCTCAAGACACAAAGCGCCGAGCTGGGTACCGGCTCAAGGCCCACCCCCTTTTCAGTTCTTCACCGCAATCACAATCGCAAGGATAATCAGCGCGACGACCAGCGTGAGCAGCGCCATGAGCTTGACGTTCTTCCACCACATCTTGCGCTTCAGACCGCGGCTGCGGACGCGGAACTCGCGGGCGCTGCCGCCGAGACGGTCCGTCTTGTCAACAAGCAGGTCAATGCGCTCGCCGCGCTCGAGCAGGCCTTCGATGTTGCGCGTCATGATGCCGCGGACGTCGTCGATCTCGCGTTGGACGTTGGAGATGGCGTCATCCTTGCCGCCGCTCGTGGTGCCGTAATCGACCATGAACTTCTTCAACTGGCCATTGTAGCTGGCGGCACCGTAGTTGGGCAGCTCGGCGTAGTCGGTGGACTCGGCGGGGAACTGCTCGAGGAAGCGGCGGCGGATCTCGAAGAGAAAGCCAAAGGGGATGCGACGGCCCAGCGAAGCATCCGCGATGACGAGGAAGGTGAGCCCGCCGGCGGACGGGTGGTCTGGATGGTCCGAGGGCGCCTCGGCGATGTAGTGGATGTGGTGCGAGCCGTGGGTATAGGTCAGCTTTTGGGGGCTGCTGTGATCGATCTTGGGGAGGATGAGGGAGGCGAGGGACGAGGTTTGCGACGAGGCGGATGTCGTGCATTCGCTGAGGATGGTGTTGTTGTGTGCTATGCACGAGCTATCGGGAGGTCAGTTGCGCCTGGCATCGAGGCGGGTGATCAAGACGGAAAAGTCAACGGGGTCTTACTAGAGCAAAGGGGTGACGGGCGTTGATGAGGAAGCCATGATGATCGTAACGGGTAAGTTCACAGGATCTAAGAAGCCTATTTCGAGATTCTACTGGGTCTTTTAGATGCGCCGTGAGTCGACAGGCAGCGATATTCGAGGTGCGACGGCGAGTAGCGTACGTAAGGTAAGTGGTCAAGGTCGGAGGTCGGCGTGGATGGCGCTATCGCAGGACTTAGTGTGGGAACCTGGGACCTGAATGCGTGATGACGAAGTGGACGGTGCAATCGGAGACGGGGGGGCGCTAAGCCGGAGTGGGGCGGCACCCGGCCACGCACCAAGGACGAACCAGAACTTCAATTGATAAGAAGATGGACCAGGGGTAAATTATTTCTTATCGGCCCCAAAAATTCACAGCTGTGAGAGTGAGTATCGATGCTGGGGGGAGGCGAAATGTGGGCGGACTACTTGACTTCTAGCTTAACATTGATGCAGGTAATGGATATGTTTCTTGCATGCCACCAGCCATGATTTGCTGGCCAGGACACAACACACTATGAGACCAGTTTTGCGAGCCGCAACGATTTGCGCTGCGCGCAGCCGTCTTGCTCCGAGCCATGGCTTTACGACATCATCCCCGTCCGCCTTCCAGGTGAGTGACTGTGACGGCTGCAGACCGTAGGAAACTGCTGAATTGTCTGACAACTGAGATGTGTAGGCGGTTCCAGCGCAAAACTCCGCGAAACGCTACAACCCTCCCGATCGCCACAAGTCCAAGTACGATGTCTTTAGATCCATGATCCTCACCCAGTTCAATGTCGTCCTCGAGAATATGGGAGGCTATTCGGAGGACAACCTCGAGTACCACAACTTTGGCATCAGAAGCGAACATGGGCTCAACAACGAGATCGCGTTGTTCCGGGAGACGATACAGAGATCGATACAGATGGCCAACAAGGGCGCGACGCTTCGCAAGGAGAACCCGCTCTTCTGGTCCCTGCGGAACGCCTTCATCCGCGGCGACGTCAAGGGCCTGACTTCGGAGCTACGCTATTCATTCCAGAGCTTCATGATGCGGACAAAGCTGTCGCACTCCACGCCAAGGCAGAAGAAGCTGGCAGACTTGAGGTTCCCTCATGAGTGGTTTCCCGCCACGCGAGCCATGCAGCGCACCATCCACCTTCACGTGGGACCGACAAATTCTGGAAAGACGTATCGGGCGTTACAGGCTCTCGAGAACTCGCAATCCGGCATCTACGGCGGGCCGTTGCGTCTCCTGGCCCACGAGATCTACTCGAGGTTCCAGGCCAAGGGCAAGGCTTGCGCCATGATTACGGGCGAGGAGCAACGTATACCAGATGCGGACAATTACTTCATCAGCTGTACCGTCGAGATGACGCCGCTTAACAGACTTGTCGACGTCGCTGTGCTGGACGAGATCCAGATGATTGGCGACCCAGAGCGAGGCTGGGCGTGGACGCAGGCTTTTCTCGGTGTCATGGCGAAGGAAGTCCACCTGTGTGGCGAAGAGCGTGTCGTCGACCTTATCAAGTCGATATGCTCCAGCATTGGCGACAAGTGCATCGTCCATCGCTACCAACGACTGAGCCCCTTACAGACAATGAAGCAGAGTCTCGGCAACGACCTCACAAAGCTCGAAAAGGGCGACGCGATCGTCGCCTTCACTCGAGTAAACCTGCACGGTATGAAGAATGCCATCGAGGAGACCACCGGTCGCCGCTGTGCCATCGTCTACGGGTCTCTGCCACCCGAGACTCGAGCGCAACAGGCAGCCTTGTTCAACGATCCCGACAATGATTACGACTTCCTCGTTGCCAGCGATGCCATTGGCATGGGTCTAAACTTGGAGATCAAGCGTGTCATTTTCGAGACCGCGACAAAACACGACGGCACCCAGTATCGTACACTGACGACCTCCGAGGTCAAGCAGATTGGTGGCAGAGCAGGCCGGTTCAAGACAGCCAGGCAGGCGGCAACAGACCCCAGCGGCACCGCCCCTGTCGAGGAGAAGAAGATGGGGTATGTCACGACCCTCGACGACGAGGACTTGCCAGCCGTTGAGAAGGCCTTCGGCTCCGAGACGGCACCACTCGAGGCGGCCTCCATCCATCCCCCGGCCTTCGTCGTCGAGCAGTTTGCGGAATACTTTCCTCCCGACACGCCCCTCAGCTTCATCCTCCTGCGGCTGCGCGAACTCGCCCCAGTCTCGGAGCGCTACTCAGTCCACGTCCCCGAAGTCAACTTGCAGATCGCCGACGCTATCCAGGAGTTTCCGATGACGATACAGGAGCGTATCAGCATTCTCCACGCGCCTATTTCTCTCCGCGAGAGCGGCCAGAAGGAGATCGTCAAAGCCATCGCCAAGTGTATCGCCACACGGAGCAACGGTGCACTGTACGACATCCAGCCCATCAATCTCGAGCTCCTTGACGCGACGCTCGAGGACTTCAATAACCAGGGCAGGCGGTATTTACACTCGATCGAAACGCTCCATCAGGCCGTCACGCTCTACCTGTGGGTGAGCTACCGCTTCCCCAGCATCTTTACGAGCCAGGCGTTGGCGTTCCACGTCAAGGACGCCGTCGAGGAAAAGATTGAGTTCTACCTCGAGAACAACACCGTCTTCGACGCGGCCGTGCACGGCAAAACCCGTGAGCGGCAGCGCAAGGCGGCGATGCAGAAGCAGCTGGAGAAAGAGAAGCTCGAAGCAGAGCAGAGCGAAGGCAGTCAAGGCGTCGAAGGCGAAGTATCTGTCGATGGTGAGCCTTCTGACGAGGGTCATGAGCAGTGGAACTATCCGGGCCACGAGGAGCTCCCTGTTGGGGATGAGACTGAGTACGAAGAACTGGAGGACCGGCCGCGGAGCGAGCCTGCCACCGGCCAACAGTCTTCATGACAAAAAGTCATTTTAAAAAGGCCCATGAGGCTTGTTTGAATGTACAACCCTGTAATATTTCAAAGTGTATAACTCTAGCTTAAAGGGACGATGGTCACCAAGCGATGTAAAGGCGTAAAGACGGAGGGGGGCTTGAGACGTGTACAACATTAACATGGTATAAGAAAAAGAACATTCAGGCGCCACTCTAGATAGGACAAAAACTGTTCGCAGTATATAGATAGGACATCTCTCTCATGCGTTGTTTATCGAAAACAGACGAAATAACATCTTGGGTGAACAAGTGTTGTTGATCTGACTCGATATTGCTCACCCTAATTAGGTACCCCAGGCTCTCTCATCACCCCGCAGCCAAGCTTTAGCAGCTCCGTGGCGCCCCCCTTGCTGGTTACCTCACCGACCCCACCATTCACCCGCAATGCCTTGGAGGGGCAAACAGCTCTTCCCAGTCCACAACTCCCACCTACGCCCTTCCTTGAACATTGACAACTTAATCTCTTACAGAGCAAATCCTCGACCGCCGACAACAGACAAACACCAGGTACTCAAGTCGTCGTAATACCAACCGAACGAAGCGCTGCGACTCCATCCGGCACGAAAAGAACAAATAAAAAATAAAAAATCCACAAATAGGCACCGAAAGCCGACCCCCGCCAAGATGGCCTCGACAAACACCGACCCCCCGACCGCGGCGCCCGCCTTCATCCCCCTAGAGGCGAACCCGGAGCTCATGACCTCGCTCCTGCACAAGCTCGGCCTCTCGCCCGCCCTCTCAGTCCACGACGTCTACTCCCTCACGGACCCGGACATGCTCTCCTTCGTGCCCCGCCCCGCCCTGGCCGTCCTCCTCGTCTTCCCTGTCAGCGCCGCCTACGAGAGCCACCGGCTAGCCGAGGACTCGCTGCTGGAGCAGTACAACGGCAAGGGGCCGCAGGAGCCCGTTGTGTGGTTCCGCCAGACGATCCGCAACGCCTGCGGGCTGATGGGACTGTTACATGCGGTTGCGAACGGACCTGCTAGGGAATATATCCGTACGTCCATTCCTCCCCCCTGCCCCCATGACTAGATGATCGCCAGCTAGTTGATGATGAAGACCTTTGCTGATCCCTTTCCCTCCCGCAATGCAGAGAAGCCCTCCGACCTGAATACCCTCATCGAGAACGCCGTGCCCCTCGACCCAGTCGCGCGCGCCCAGCTGCTCGAGAAGACGCCGGCCCTGGCGACGGCTCATCGCGAGGCCGCCTCGCAGGGCGCCACCGAGGCCCCGGAGGCCTCGGACGATGTCGACCTACACTACGTCTGCTTTGTGAGAGGCGAGGACGGCACCCTGTGGGAGCTCGACGGCCGGCGCAAGGGACCTCTAAACCGCGGTCAGCTGGATGCCGGCGAGGACGTCCTGAGCGAGAAGGCCCTCACCTGGGGCCCGCGCAAGTTCCTCGAGAGGGAAGGGGCGGATCTGCGGTTCAGCGCCGTCGCGTTGGCTGGATCCCTTGACTAAGGGGTCATGTCTGGGTTGGAGCAAAGTACAAAAGGCAAGGATAGCATTTGGCGTTCAGGACATGGGGAATATGGACACGCTCTATACGGGTTGAATACGGCATGATGCATTCTTGGTCAAATTCCTAGGTATCGTTCTATTCAGGAAGCATGCTCAGGAAGGCTATACGTAACATAGGGGCATGGTTTCAAAGGTCTTGACTGTACGTAATAAGTTAAGAAAACCCATCCACCTTCCGACTTGAATTCATCTCCAGAGCTGCTGCGGTGATCCCTGGGCCTTGGGCTTCTGCCATAGCTGGCTGTCCGCCTTTCGCCCCCCGTTGTCTTGTCTTTTGTCTAGGGCGGGGCGAGGTTTCGAGACCACATGTGGGAGAGTGGTGGCCTGGTTCCGGATGTGCGGCTGTTCCACGAGACTGGCATCTGGATACAAGATTAGTGTCGAGGGTGCGGAAGTGCGTGAAGAGGCGAAAAAAATATCACTTGCCTGGAGCCGTGGTCTTGGCGAATTCAGTAGACGATCTCTCGCGCGCCTGGGAATCCGTGCCGAGGCGCCTGGCCGTGCCCAGCCCAACATGGACGATCTCGGCGGGAATCATGTTGAACTCCGTCTTTGACTTCCGATGGCTGTTTGCTGCCGTTTCGTTCATTGTAATACCAGAACGGTTTCCAATGGCTTCCGGAGTAGATTGTGACTTCGCATCGTACGTTTCACGGCCCCTTGTGAGAAAAGAGGGCATTTCCGAGGGTATATATCCATAGTTGCCGTCGTTTGATGTCTCGGACGCTTGTGCTCTCAAGATGCTGCTCTCGACAAGGGCAATAGACTCGGAGGGCGTGCTATCTTTGGTGTGCGTAGGAAGGGGCTTTCTGTGCTCGGATGGGAGAGTAATATGAGTCAGGGGTTGCGGGCTGTTCTTCTTCCTTATGTCCTCGATAATGGGGGAGCCGTCGTGTTCGGTGAAGAAGGGCACCTAACCCTGCGATTCGTCGGGCTGAGCAGACAAATCGTTGTCCTTGGGGTTGGACATTGTGGGTGGACGAGTGAAGAACGAATCCTGTGGGAGACTGTCACACTACGACGAGAGCTTGGCAGCTCTTGGATCGTAACTTGAGATGTGGGAATACAGATAGGGAGCTATTCAGGAAATAGGGCTTTGCGGCCGGTACAAACGAGCAGAGGTGGTGGTTCAGGATGAATCAGAAAGGCGGAGTTGAGGACCAATATCGACAGCGAGGGCAGCCTAGGTAGGTAGGCAAGTGAAATCCTGATGCCTTTTAACGGTTTATGGCTTCCTCAAGCGGTCACTTGGAATTGACGGGAAGGTGTGTTTGTCAGAGATCCTACCTAGTCTTGTTGGCCCCTCTCTAGCCTTGTAAATTGCCACTTGGTTCTCTTGCCATCCTAGTGTCCCAATGGATGGAGAGACAGTAATGAAGTCATAAGATTTTTTTCATTTACAAAATGACGAGTAAATAAGCAACAAACCTGCCCCCATATATGGAGCACATCCTTCTCCTTTTCTTTTTTTGTCTTTCTTTCTTCGGTGCGTTCTTTTTCTTGTTTTGAGTTGACGATTCGGCTGCCAGTGAGTCAAGTGACAGTCACTAACAGTGCTCGACGAGAATCTGGGGAAAGCTTCGAGCCAAGACCCGGCAAGGACGATGGGCCTATATATGAGCAACCAATAGTCTCTTGACAAGTGATTGAACCGGATTAGTCTCAAACCGAACTTGGAGATTAGGCCTTGACCAAATTGCCAGGCTTCGACAGTTCCAGAGCAGGCGGCAGCAATAGTAGCCTCACATCAGCAGCGCCTTAAGAGCCCCAGGTCACTTCCTGATCACGATAGTCCAATATACTCAGACCGTCATATGCGGCATGTCACTTGCCGTCCAACGATATTTGTCTCATGTGGAAGCTTGTTTCCCCGTCGCATTCCAGTCTGTCAATAGCCGGCTTCGTCCCGCTCGTGTTTCTTCAAACTTAACGGCGCATCCCCTGCAGATTGACGTGTCCGCTCGGACGCTGCAGTGTTCAGCGTTCGGGCGTCGAAAAAGCGCCGGGCACGGGGCGCTGCCCAAGCGGCGGCGCCGGCTAAAATGTGCGAACCCTGATCACTGGTGCGCCGGGGGATATTCCATCAGGAGAGGTACGGGTAGAAGAGACCGCGCCCCGTCGTGTACTTGATCTTGGCCATCTTGGCTGATGAGTCCCCCCCCCCCCCCCCCCGTCCCGTGGAGTGGGCATGTCATTGAGGTTCCTCGCATGTTCAGGCCATGTCTTGATGTAAGCAGGAATTCCAGGCGAGAAGACGGGGTCGTGCCGGCGGTCAGGGGGTGTCCTCCTCCAACGAGAGCTCAGCTACGGTAGAACGCGCTCCACGTGTTGGCTGATCGCCGCTAGAAGGCTATACAGATCGTGGTAATTGAGTTCCGAGAACTTGCCTATGTTTAGCCAACGATCAATAAAATAGTACGAGCTAGCCCAGCCCCCCCCCTGAGTCGAGAGGCGTCAAACGTTTGCCGGAGACCCCGTTGGTGGTGGTGGTAGTAGCAACAAGCCCTTCAGGCTTGATTGCCAATATGGGCGCATACATGCAAGCGGCTTGATGGTGCGTTGAGTTCTACTACGTAGATAGACAGGTGTTTTAAGGGGACTTTCATAAGGATTTTGGCCCCTCGGGCAGGGTCTTGGTGATCGGCCATGCCCTCCCCCCACTCTTCATCTCTACGGAGCGAGCGTATACCTAGATATGCATGCGGACCCTCCTGGACACATTTGACGTGTCAAGTCTGCTGTCTCAATAAATGGTCATAGTTGTCGATTTTTAGCCTAATTCGTGGAAATATCTGACTGGTTGAAGAAGAAAAGAGTAAAACAACAAGAAAAGCAACGACGGCAGCTGTAGATGGGCAAGCCAAACCGATACGCGCCCAGGACGTCTCGTTACATAATAAGACCACATGACTAAGAAGGTTGCGCGGAAGTCACGGGCGCACGGCCCAGCAACACCCGTTCGTTCGATGAGCAGATCAGTTCCCCCAAATGTATGAAGGGAGCAAAGGGTTTCTTGATTCCTCCACGTTGCACCAACTCCATCGTCACCCTAGTCGACTCCGCAAGACATTGTACGGCTCCCTTTACGGCGCTATTCGTGGGTCGCTTCGTTTGTCTGCCACTTATCTTGGACTAATCGACGGCATGCTGCACGGAACCGATAGACACACTGGTAAATGCGCACCACTGCAACTAGCGCCGGACGTTCAATGAAGTTGAAGATGGGGGGAGGGGCCTGGGCAGTCGTTCATATTGCGTTGTGTCTCGGAACTCGCTCTCGATCGACTCGGCCGTACTTCCCTGCAAATCGGATATGAACATGACCATGAACCAAGCTGGCCGTCTTGCCGGCTCGCACTGGACTTCCGATGCGTCATTCACCTACAGGCTACAGGCTACACCCAATCGCAGCCAGCACGTCCATGGGACAACAGGGGCGAACCCCTGCACGATCTGCTGCCTCCCGCTTCCAATCAGCGGGGTTACAGGATACCTATGTGTGTCTCGCAGCAACGCAGGCGCGCATCAGATGATTACTGGGGGGGATATGAGGGGCCTTACCCAGGCCCCGGCAAGACGGAGGCGTACTGAGTCAACGAGCGGAGAGAGGGAGAGGATGAAAGAGAGGGAGGGGGAGAGAGAGAGAGAGAGAGAGAGAGAAAGTGCATGCAACCAACTGCCGTCAATACCGTTCCATCGATGTAGCATAGCATGACTTGACAACGCTACACTGTTGCTACCTCGACAAATGCTTGCAACTCTCAATCACGCCAACGATCAATGCCGCGAACCCGTCGAGCTCGGATCCCAAACGTTTACCTAGTCTACCGGCAATGCATGCCAACAAAGTGCTGCCCCTGCTGAGACCAAGAGAACAAAGCCAATTCCTGCCGACTGGCGCCGTTTAACAGGAAACTTCTTTGACTCGGCCTCTGCTGCCACAAGCTAGGTAGTCTCGAGACCGGTCAACTGGTACTACTAATCAGAGAACCTGACAAATGGGCTTGTTTCCAACCCACGTCAGTTTCTTTTTTTTTTTTCTCCGAGGCGATGCTGACTAGGATGTCTCACCCCTGACCCTGGGCCCCTTGTTTCTTTTTTCCCCGACCACAATCATTGTCAGGCATCATAGTGGACACGCATCTTCACCCCTCGAAACAGCTTCCATGTAAGTTTGGTTTTTTTTCCTTGGGAGCAAGCATGTCACCCTAGTCCAAGCACGCTTTTCTTCGGATACCGTCTGCCTCTGCACTGGCTGGTCACACAGGCCAAGGGGTTGTCATTCTGGGCGGTGTTTGCCACTGATCCGAGCAGAGCATGATGTCGAGGAGATGGATTACCCATCTCTCTACATTCTACACCAAGTACAGAGTACAGTGCACCACCACCTACACCGACCACCTGGGACGTCTTTGACTTTCGTCTCACAGTCTGGCCGCCGCAAAATCGGGTGGAAAGATCCTGACAAGCTAAGGAACACTGGGCCACGGAACTGGCTTGAAGACTGTTTCGCCCTGTTTGTGCCTTTGTTGACGCTTTCGCACGGGCCGCGGTCCATCCCACTCATTCCGTCCGACCATCGAATTTACACTAGGTACATTTTGTGTACAGGGTGGTCATATGCGTTTGCTTACCTGTTGTCGAAACCCTGATGTGGAATTTCGTCCGAGCAGCAGCCCAAGCCTTGTCACTATCCCACCGACCAGAGCTCCCATGTCCGGGCCTGGACCAATCCCTTCTGCGTTTGGGACTTTGTTTGCTTCGTAAACCAACACGGGGACTCTTGTCTGCAGCCATCCCTGATCGGTTCCGAGAGATATGGAAATGAGTTGATCGATGAGAACCATGTATCCCCCAGCTGCTTGGATCCCCGGAAAACGGTCCCATCTATGCGAGCCGCCTCTTAGCCTGTCTATATGGCGGGCTACGTCGCAGCAAGCGCAAAAAGGTCCTGGTTAATACAAGACCTTGCAAACGCCCGGCCTGCTCCCCAAGGAGATTATCGCCTTTTCCGACCCTCGTTGGACCTAGAGAAAGGGACGTTCAAAGAGGCGGCGCTACGGCTCTTCACTTCACCGTATCCCGCTTGACGCAGCCACGCTCAGATAACTAGACGTTGCATCGTACCATATGTATCGTCTCTACTGCACGAAGCCCTCAACCTGGACTGGGCCGGACCCGAAACTTCCTTTAGCGTGAAATCGGTTCCTGCCCACCTGCTCCGCTCCCCTCTCTCATGTGTAGTAGTGTGCGTAGGTATAACTCACACTTCAGCCTTAGCACCCCGACACGACTCGTCGTGTTGCACTATCCCTCCTTTTCTTTTCCTCTAGTCCCTTAATAACGAACGCCATCTGGCCCACCTGCCCGGCTTTTAGACCTTCCCCTCCCCCGTCTGCTGGCCCTCTTCCCTCTCTTTTACGCCGTCTACTCCATCTTCTCGTCACCTTCTTCTCGTACAACTGGCAGGATCTCGGCCTCTCGCTCTCTCGGCACTTGCTTGTTCTCTGCACTTCTGACTCTGCATCAGTCTTCACATCAACCTCCGATCGTCGGCTGGTAGGTTCGTGCTAGCTGCTCGGCCGGACTGGCTTCTGTGGAATTGCCACATGGCGAGTGACAGATTGCGATAATGGGCTTCCTAAAGTTGTTCTCTTCCAAGAGGTCATCAAACAAGCCCCCCTGCGAAATCAAGTCCCAGGCGTATGATGCCACCACTGCTTCCCTTCCCCCGCTGCAAGGTAAAACATTTCATCTCACTTCCATGGAGTTCACGTCCATCCAGCTTACACGGCCAGGAACATATCCCGTGGCTGGAAATGGCCCAACAGCCGTCTTTGAGAACTTGCAACGGTCTCACCACAAAATGAGCGAGACCAACTTGTCTTTCATGGCGGGTTTCGACAGTGCAGCTCCGGCCCCACCAGTTCCTCGATTCCGCGATGCCAGTGTCGAACGTCCCAGCTCCGCTCCGGGCGGCGCCCTGCGAAACCTATCGCCGTCAAGTAAAACAGTGAGGGACTCGTCATGGGGCTCGCCGCTCCCGTTCAGAAAACCACGCGTCGGATCCGTATCATCAACGGCGTCGGGCTTCTCCCCCACGCCGAAGCTACGAAGCGATCACTCGGCGGTTCCCTTCGAGGACGGCCCGTTCCAGCCTCCGTCAGCTCCGTTTTCACACTCGGGTCGTTTGTCCATACGAAGTACTGGTACAACGGCGAGAGGCTTCGTCGACCTTCTTGACGCTCAGTCCGAAATTAAGCCCTCCGGCTTCCAAAGTCGTGTCAAGGCGTCGGGGGCGCGGGACTACGGCGAAGATGTAGCCGACAGGAACATTGGCGAGAACGGAGTCGACCTGGCGTCCGAGAGGGTCCAGGCGTTCTATGCGACGAATGCCAGTCCCCGAGCTCAAAGAAGAGAGTCGTTCATGAATCCTGGACGTCGCGAGTCCATGGACAACGAAGGCCGCACGAAGTCGTTGACGACGTCGATCGGCCAAGTCCCATTTCGGACCAATATTTTTAACCCCGAAAGCTCACTTAGCCGCGAACCGATCATGGAGTCCGTTGCTGAGTCGGCTCGCGTCAGGCGAAGGCAATCGTTGGGTGCTTACATTCCAACGGCCCCCTCGTCGTTCGTCCCAGCCGGGCCTTTGAACAGTCATCCTACGATGCTCTGTGCAAGTGCCTCTCGGATTGCCACGAGGCAGCAGAAACGAAGCTCTACACTTGGCAGAGAGGCCCCATTGGACATACTGAGCATGCTGTCGACTTCGGGTGGCGGACCGGCCGACTCTTCGTTGTCGTCAAAGACTTCACAGAAGCCGCCTTACCTGATCAAACACAACTACTCGTTGCCTGTCCAACAACGACCAAAGACCTCGGGCCATTCCTATGTTGAATCGTACCGGGCGGCGAGGCCGCCATCCCGCGGAGGGTCAGTAGCCAGTTCCACATTCTCCTCCCCAACCCAGAAGCCGCCATCCAAACGGCACACCTTGTTCGCGAGAGGCGCAACTACCCGCCATACCGAGTGGCCGCGGAACGCAAAGCTCGACGAACCGAGTGGTACAAGAGGATGGGCTGGCCGAGTTGAGGTTGAGAGCTTTACCGATTCCGCGTATGTGGCCAACCCGGCGCCTTCACCGCGTTAGTGCCTTTGCCGATTTCCTCATCATCTTTGTCAACATTCCCTCGAGCCTTCCTGCTGACATGTCCGGTTCCAACAGATGTGATGAGAAGTGGCCGCTTGTGGCTTGAGGACCCAGAGGACTCGCATCAGAACCCGAAGTCTCCGATGTCGCTGTATGGGAAAGCCACACAGGAAGAGCTTTTTGAGCATGCGCCGTTACGAAGAAGCAGCTCACACCAGTGGTCCATGTCGTCTGCAACGCCGACCATGTCAAGTACCAGCAGTTTCCTGCGCACGCATTCCCGACACACCACGACGAGCTCGATTGATTTGGCAACGACGATGAAGAACGACAACTACGCTTCGTCACACAACGAGACGGGTGATTTCACCTCATTCTGCACAGCCCTCGAGAGCGCCCTATCGCCTCCCTTGGACCTGATCAATCCCAGGGCAGACTTCAACATTGACGACTACCTGTCATCCGACGATGACGTAGACGCGGACTCGTTCATCACTACCCGCGTGAGGGAATCGGCCCACATCGGCGGCAACGAAGAAGAGCTCCTGTTCAGCGACAACGGTTACGGTCAACAGGGATTGCAGCTGCCAGGGCTCTTTGACAGTATGTCCAATGTCACGGACCCCAGCAACACGTCACCAGATCACTCGAGAAAACGGCAGTCGCTCAGTAACCCTAGTCGGTTCGTCCGCAGGGCGTCGTTGGACCCTTGGGCCGAGGCGCCTATCACGCCCGTTGAAGAAGAAGATGAGGAGGGGGAGAAGGATGAGGACAACGACAGTCTTTACGATATTCCGATCAAATCGGATCTGACGCTCGGCCGCAGGGGCACCCGGAGGATCTCGGCGCTTGGAACCATGTACCAGAGCACCGAGGCGAAGGGGGAGGAGGAAAATGCCGACATGTGGACGGCCGTACGGATGCGGAAGAAGACCAAGGCGCGACAGAGGGCGATGGTCAGACCCAGCAAATCGCAGCAGAGGCCGGCTGGAGACGTGGATGAGGTTCTTGGCCGCAGCGGGTGAGAGGGCGGCGACGCGCGGACTACATGGTCTTCACCATTTTCACACATTTTCTTGTTCAAGGCGCGGTTGGTGTGTTGGAAAAGGGGGCTGCTCTTCTACCTTCTTTTTTCTCCTTCATCGTTCTCTTCTCGAGTTTGGGGACTGCCATATGCTAGGAGTTTGAGTGATCTATACCCGGGGGATTTCTTTTTGGACCATAGAAGCAGGGAAGGCAAGCGATTCTGGGTTTAAAGGGTGAAGGACGGAACCATTGGCTGGTAGCCCATGCTCCAACGGAGATGCCAGCCGATGTGATGAATGATGTCTTGTATCTCCACCGTACAATAATAAAACAACTTGATACCAACCTAACAACTGCACTAAATTCGTTTGTCCATCCTTGTCATATACTCACATATAATGCCACCATTCGCGTGGCAAACGCTTCGACGGATGACGCTCCCGGCAAAGGCTTTTCACAAATTATATTGACGCCATTTACGTACATGCTTTCCATATCGAAAACACGGCCTACGACCGAAGTTTGTGCCCTGCACTAAAATGGACATGGTGCCTTTCCGTTCAGCAAACGGTCCGTGATCCATGTCGTTGCGTTCCCACATTGATGCAAACTTTCATGAGAAGGCAAACAGGCTCTGATGCATCCCATCTTCACTGCCTACGTCGCCGGCGAGGTACGTACTCCAGTCCAGTTCCGTCAGCTGCTCATCGCACCACCCTAACAGGTCTATGCTGCCGTCCGTCGTGGCCGAGGGCGTGCGAATGGCGGCGCCGGGCCCGTCAATGTCGGCGGTGAGGGCCTCGTAGAGCGCCGCGACGATGTCCGGGGTGCGATCCGAGGCGCGCATCCATGGGCGCATCTCGGCAAATACCTCGAGAGCCTTGGCGAGGCCTGCGCACCAGAGGGCCAGGGGAGCGCCCCTCCTAGGGGACGGCGTCGCCGTCGGTATGCCGGGGCTGGCCAGGGACGGTATCGAGCAGACGTCCGGCCGTTCCTGTTGCTGCTCCTGCTGGTGGGACGAGTGGCGGTGCCTGACCTCGATGGCGATGGACAGCAACGGGACCATGCAGGCCTGGAACAGGTACCAGGCCGAATTCCAGACGTGGATGCGGTTGGGCGTCCAGTGGAGAGTTATCGCATCGATGGCCTCCAGAGCAACGGAGCGGCATGTGTCGACCAGCATCATATCGTCGGGGGAGGGCTCGATGACAACGGAGATGGCGGCGGCGCCGCGTCCGCCGCGTCCGATACCGTGGTCGTGGGCGAGATACAGCAGGAAGCAGCGGGACAGGATGAGCCGCACGCTCAAGTAACGGTTGCGCATGAACTCGCGGGCCATCGTCAGCCGGGGCGGCGAGTTCGCCGGGCCCTGCAGGTACTCGGGCAGGGAGACGTGCCACTCCCTGAGCTCGCGGTCGAAGGCCAAGGCCTCCTGAGCGGACAGGCGGGCGTGCTGGGCGAAGCGGTGCTGGATTCGGTCGCATATGTGACAGAACAGGCAGCTGGCCCGCAGCGAAGCGGCAACGTGGTCGTCGGAGAACAGCGGCACTGGCAGGAGCGTGTTCATGGTGCTGCTATCCCAGCGGCCGCAGGTCGGACGGCCCAGTGTCATGCTCGCCCAGGTGTCGAGGCAAAAGAGGCTCCACCAGGTGCGGCGGCGCGTCTCGGCGCGGGAGACGTGGGTACCGCGCTCCGCGTCGCTCCCGGAGCGCTCGGCGGCGGGGCGGGTGCGGGGGGCGGCTTCACGATGCAGGCCCAGGGCTATGGCGACACGGTGGGCGGCGCCGAGGACAGCGTAGGCCATGTTGGGGGAGTTGCGGTAGTGGAGGTAGTAGCCGCCAAGCAGACAGAGGGCCTGGAGGCTCTCCATGTTGCCGGAGCCGAGTGAGTCCAGGTCGAGGTGGGCGCGTGCCCGCTTGTAGTAGTGCACGTGAAGAGAGTCGCTGCCGGAGGCGACGGAGCCCAGGGTGAAAACCATGTTGAGGAGGGCTAGCCAAGAGCCGTTGTGGCGGGCCCCCGAGGCAAGGGTACGCCGGAAGTCGTCCTCATTGAGGATCGGGGTGATGGGGTGGATGTGGTCAAAGTAGAACTCGATACAGCGCTGCTCGCGCAGAAGGTTCTGACCGGCCCCGGCGAGGAACAGCGAGGGCAGCAGCTGGGACTGGTTCTGGGCGTCGTTCCACGAGCTGGCGCGCTGGGCCGTGTGTTCCTTCGCAGCAGGACAGAGGCGGAATATGGCTCTTAGAATGGCGCTCATGGAGGTGACCCCGAGGTAGGAGCGGCGGTGCTGGTCCGTAGCCAGGCTGATGGCGTTGATGTCGTCGCTGGCGCGGATGGTGGCGGGTTGCTGCGCGGATTCCTCCCAGCGTCTATCGTTGGCGGCTTCTCCGCTCTCGGAGAGCTGCGTCGAGTCGTCAGGGTCATCGACCTCATCTTCGTTCCCGTCCTCGTCCGCGGCGGCCGAGACGCGGCCAGCCGGTGAGAGGTCTACCTGTGAAGCGACAGGACGTATGCTGAAGAGTGGGTTTCCGGATAGCAAGGCAAGCAGTTCCGCCCGACTCTTGCCGAGCAGGTCGTCCACAGGGACATCGGGAAAGAGTTCCTGCAGAACGCAGGACTGGGCGCGGAGCTTCTCCGAAGTTCTCTCAAGAGTGCTGACGGGTGCGTGTTAATCGTTGTTGCCTCGAGATAGTAGATGCCGGCTTCATAAGTATGCCAGGGTGAGGGGCGTCGTGTCATACCTCCTGCTTACAGCGTGACGTCTGCTCCGCTGCCTATACTCGCACGAGTCTGTGACTTTGTAGTACTTGCAACTGGCGCAAGGGTGTCCGCCGTCGCATTTGATTTTTCGTCTCGTGCACTCCTGGCACGAACGGTTGACCTTCCGGGACGGAGCCGGAGAGGCAGCTGCCGAGGCCGAGGGGCTCCGTCGGCTGTCGAAAGAGTGGAACATGGCTCGTTGCTCCGTCCCGTCCCCGTCCCCGTCGCCACTCGTCAGTGCTGTCACTGCTGTGGTCGTCGTCGGCAATCACGCGGCCTTGGGCCCGGAGAAGTGCCCAATGGAGTGGATGACATTTGGGGGGAGGTGGGATGCGGAGGCCGAGGCGGGAAGTTGTGGGCAAAGAGCCTGGAAACGGAATGCGGCTTAAAGAGAGAGGAGGGTGACCTCTTTCTCAGTCTAGAGGGTATGATGGGAGGGGAGGATCTAGAATATGGCGCGGGGAAGGTAGTAGGGAAGTCCATGTTTTGCCAGCAACAGACATGGGGGAGTGGGGGGTGACAAGGGCCGGGGTTCGTTGGAGACAGAGAGGGAGGGAGAGTCGGGACTCGCCCGGACCGGAGCGTTGCCGGGTGTCTTGCATGCCTAATTCAGTCGCTTCGCCCGGTAGGGCTGTTTCGACCCCCTTTGACAGACTTTATCCTGCTGAGAACCATTTACAAAAGGCTCTTTCGCAGCAACACACGCTTAAGCTGCCTTCCTTCGGTGTGTACGGGGCATTCCTCCAATTTCCCGTGTTGTCGACTGTAAGTCACCCGAGTAAATGAACCATGGTTACGTGCAAGAAACCGCTCGATGCTATCTGTGAAAAAGGCCATGGAGAATAACAAGTTGACCGGTACCAAATGGTAAGGCAAGATCGCGTGTGTCCAACATGTGACCCCGAACTCCCTGTGCAGTGTTAATGTGAGCTTCATCGGCCAAGTCCAAATCACAGGTGATCTCTGAAACACTACATCTCGGGAAGTCATTTATTCTCAGCATGGACCGAGAACCAGGATTTCGTAACAAAAGCGTAATCTGATATCCAACCTTACAGTATATCTCGACGACAGAAGGTGGTGAACAACCGTGCCATCAGTTTTTCTTAGGCCAAAGCTGGCGGTGCAAGCCAAGGGCTGACATTCGCCTGAAACCCGCTCAATGCTAAGAATGACTCGATGCTATCTTACCCAATGCTTACTTGGATGTCTGCGGCATCCAACTGTTCAAGAGTTAGGGTTGGCTTACATAGTACAGAGTCGATGACCAAGGTTTATGGAGATCGAACCATGGCATGGCTCCACTGAGCCCGGGACGAACGACCGGTTCTATCCGTACATGGTTCCCCAAAGAGGCATGCGGGAGCATATAATACCGTCGTCTCTCCAAGGACGACCGCAAGACATCTTACTGTCAGTCAGCACCGCCGTCTCCGCAAAGCCGTCGTGAAAAGTATTAACGACTGGCAACCCGGTCGTCACACATGACTGGTTCTCGTTACAGATAGAAACGAAATTTGGACCAAGCGCATGTTTGCCCCAAGATGAGTCGAACGTTTACTCTCTCAGAAGGCATGTGCCCGTTACTGGGTTGCCAACTTGCCCAAGTGATTGCAACGTTAACCCATCTCAGTCCGCCAACATCAAGGTCCTGAAGATTGCTGGATAGCAATCCATGGTAAGGTTTACAATGTATCCAAACCACCTTCTTTCGTGGAAACTCGCCACATAACTTACCAATATTCTTGTCCACGAACAGATCACCGCCTTTCTCGCCAGCCACCCAGGCGGCAAGTCCGTTCTGTTAGAGAACGCAGGTAAAGATTCAACCGATGCGTTCAATGAAGTGCATCCCGTTGAGCTTCTAGGGGAGTATTTGGAGCCTGGTCAGCGGATGGGCTTCCTGGAAACAAACCCGGAAGAAACGTCACCAAAAGAGGAAAATCCTACTCTAGGTGCGCCTGTGCTGTCACCATCTCATGGTGGTTCAGAGGGTGTACCTCCAGTGTTCCACATCCTCAGCATCTCTGAGATGGAAGAGTACGCTATGAGGAAGCTAAGTCCCAAGGCTATTTCATACTACGCTTCAGGGACCGACGACGAGATCACCAAGGTCAGGAACGGTACAATGTTCCATTCCATCCTCTTGAGGCCGCGCGTCTTTGTCGACTGTACTCGATGCTCTCCTTTAACCAACATCCTCGCAAACCCTGTCGAAATGCCCGTCTGCGTCTCGCCGGCGGCCGTGGCGAAGCTGGCACATCCTAGCGGCGAGGCAGGCATCGCCGCCGCATGCTCAAGATTCCGGGGGCTGCAGATCATCAGCAAAAACGCGTCCATGTCTCCTTCATCGATTGTCCAAGCTGGGCCAAACGCGGTTTTCGCTTGGCAACTTTATGTCCTAAGGATATCGAGGCGACTGAACGGACACTGGCTCAGATCCGAGCCATTCCCCAAATCAGGTTCATCGTTCTCACTCTCGACGCACCCTTCTCCGGCAAGAGAGAGGCAGACGAGCGGTTCAAGATGGCTGAGGTCGCCGAGGGGGCCCAGCCGCAGGTCTGGGGCACAGAATCGAGCCTGACATGGCAGAAGACGCTGGAGTGGCTCATCAAGCAGACGTCGCTTCCAATTGTTCGAAGGGCATCCAAACACACGAGGACGCGTATGCCGCGACCCTTTTCCCGAGGGTGAAGGGCATCATCATTTCGAACCATGGTGGACGTGCGCTGGACACGACGATGACGCCGGTCCAGGTGCTGCTAGAGATTCGCAAGTATTGCCCGCAGGTGTTGGACAGAATTGATGTCTTGATCGACAGCGGAGTCAGGCGAGGGACGGATGTTGTCAAAGCGCTGGCGTTGGGGGCCAAGGGCGTTGGCATCGGCAGAGCTGCGCTGTACAGTCTCGCGGTTGGCGGACAGGCAGGGGTCGAGAGAGCGTTGCAGAGTGAGTAACAGAAGCAACTGCTGACTGCGAAGTCAAACGCTGACCTTGGCTTACTTAGTTCTCACCGACGAAATAATTACTGCGATGAGGCTACTTGGAGTTGAGCGAGTTGACCAGCTTGGGTCGAGACACGTAGGTTTGGCCATTCGACTGATACGGATATGCTGTCATTCGAGATAAAGTTGCTGATGAGGTTGCGTACAGATAAATATGAATGTATTGCAATCGCGGCTCTATGGCGGTCCGTTAGGCCTTGAGAAGATAGACACGGAATTGCGATACAAGCTGTGACATGCAAGACCAAGAACACGATACCTACTCATAAGGGCCAGATGTAACCCCAAATTATGTATTATAATAGGTACAGATACATAGACCAGGTGCCCCGTTTGGGTGCATGAACCGGGATGCTTATTCAGCCATCGGCGTTCACGGTCCAAGACCGCCGATAAGATAAGCCACCGCCAGACCCGCCCCTCCAGATTTTTTTTCTGATTTGGCACTGGCTTGGTCGCCCCCATCCCAGACTTCTGCAGATTTCCCAGAACATAGAACATCAGCTTTGCGACGCCGACCGATTTCACGATGAAGAGAAAGCAACCCGAAGATTCCGTGCCCGCGGGCGAAACTGAGAAGCGCGCCAAGACAGAACAGTCCACCACCACCGCTGAGCTTTCCTTCGCCGATCTTGGACTCGACACTCGGCTGGTTCAGGCCGTCGCCGCCGAGAGCTTCAAGGAGCCGACCCCGGTGCAGCAAAAGGCTATCCCATTGGCCTTGGACGGAAAGGATGTCGTCGCAAAGGCTCCTTGCGGCTCTGGAAAGACTGCAGCATACGTTCTGCCAGTGCTCTCCAGCATCCTGAAGCGCAAGACTGTACGTAGACGCTTCTCCCACCTGTCAATTGGATCCCACTGACCTTTCAGGTCGACTCTTCACCCGCCACAACCGCCCTCATTCTTGTGCCGACTCGCGAGCTCGCCGACCAGGTTCTCAAAGCGATCGAGCAGTTCTCAGCATACTGCGCGAAAGACATTCACGCCATCAAGCTTGTCGACAAGATCTCCGACGCTGTCCAGCGCTCCCTTCTCTCCAACTTCCCCGACGTTGTCATTTCCACACCGGCCACCGCATGGCGCAACATCGTTTCCGAAGCCTTGTCGCTGGAAAACTTGACGTGCATGGTCCTCGACGAGGCCGACCTCATCATGTCGTACGGCTACAACGAGGACTTGGAGAACATTGCGAGAAAGCTACCCAAGGGTGTCCAGTTGACGATGATGAGCGCAACACTTTCAACGGATGTCACTTCGCTACAAGGGATTTTCGGCAGAAAACCCACGGTCTTGGATCTCGACGACGAGGAGACGGAAGGTGATAGTCTCTCTCAATTTGTTGTCAGGTATGTCAATCGCAATACGCGTCTTTGTTCGTCATTGTTAACAGTTTGCAGCTGCGGAGAGGACGAGAAGTTTCTCTTGGCGTTCATCATCTTCAAGCTTAAACTCGTCAAGGGCAAGTGCCTAATTTTCGTCAACGACGTCGACCGATCGTATCGCCTGAAGCTTTTCCTCGAACAGTTCCAGGTCCGAAGCTGTATCCTCAACTCTGAGCTGCCAGTCACATCAAGGGCGCACGTCCTGGAAGAGTTCAACCGCGGAGTGTACGACATCATCATTGCATCTGACGAGAAGAGCGCCATGGGCGCCGAGGAAAAGGACGGCGAGGAAGAAGAGGACACGGAGCAACGCCAGAAGGAGAAGGAACAATCGAAGAAGAAGCGCAAATCAAAGCGAGACGCCGATTTCGGCGTATCGCGAGGCATTGACTTCAAGAACGTTGCCGCAGTGGTCAACTTTGATCTCCCCACATCCGCCTCGTCATATACACATCGGATTGGACGTACAGCGCGAGCCGGCCGGACAGGCATGGCTCTGTCCTTCTACGTCCCCAGCGAACTCTACCGCAAGCACCTGCCGACGAGCATAGAGACGGCCGAGAACGACGAGAAGATTTTGGCGAGAATCAAGAAGCAACAGGCGAAGCAGGGCAAGGAGGTCAAGCCCTACAACTTCAAAAAGGAGCACCTGGATGCGTTCAGATACCGTCTGGATGATGCGTTGAGAGCAGTTACTAAGGTGGCGGTTCGTGAAGCGCGTATGAGAGAGTTGAAGCAGGAACTCCTCAAGAGTGAGAAATTAAAGAGGTATGTGTCTTTTGATTACGGTTGATATCGTCTTAGACAGGACAGCCATTTCCATAAAAAGCCTGCACCGTACTAACTTATTGTAGATACTTTGAGGAGAACCCTACCGAACTACAGCATCTCAGACACGACGGAGAACTGAGAACAGCTCGACAGCAGCCCCACCTGAAGCACATACCAGAGTACTTGCTCCCGAAAGAGGGAAAGGATTTTCTCACAAAGAACGACGTCGGCATGGTGCCATTCCGCAAGGTCGGGGGTAAGCAGAGGAGGAATAAGGGCAAGCCAGGACGCAAGAAGATTGGTGCGCGGAAAGTTAACCCGTTAAAGACTTTCAAGGCCCGGAGGAAATAAGCAAAGGTCTCGATCATACCCTGACGCAGTCGCTTGTAGATACCAATGGAGGCTTGCTATATTTCCCGTGCACGAGCCGGTTATTCATTCTGAATGTACTCTCAACGTGCCTTGATGATCCGAGTCTGCTTTCGGCCGCCGAAGAACTGACTCATTGGCAATTTCACCTTACTTTATGTGCGAATGCGAATATGTGTGTTCAAGGCTTCTCTGGTCATCAAAATTATGACTGTCGTCTGTGCAGCTTAACTCCCCGCGTCGTTTTGGTCTAGGCTTATTGAACCTTAGCACACCCGACAAGTCGCTCTCGACTCTCTTGAACGTCAGCATGATCTTTATGGCAAGGAAATCGTCTTATAAGTTGATCAGATGCCACCTTGACATGACCCGCCCAATGAATCAGGATGGGACGGCTCAGTTGAGTTGGTGGAAGGAAGCACATGTTTCGGGTTACGGCAAAGGCTCGTGCCAATGGTTCAAGCACCTGTCAGAGAGAAGCTGTCCAGCTGGGACAGCCGAACAAAAAGCAAAGCAGCCGTCGGATTAGCAATTCTCTCCCGCCGACACCGAAGGGGCGAATCGGAGTGATGCCCGAGCCGACGCCTGTGACTACGCCGTGACGATCCTTTCGCAACAACATTGGGTTTTTCGCAACAACATTGGGTTTCATCTTATTTCCCAATCTTGCGAGGCTAGCGCTCTGCAAAATTAGTTCAGTGAGTTAGCCGCCATTGCGAGGTTTGTGACATCGCGGAAGAGTCTGCAGCATGGAGGCACCACCGCCGCTGCACAGGCATCGCGGAGCCGGGCCGATCCCCATATCTCGAGGCTCAAGCCCAGAGGCGGCTGGTTGGTCATCATGTTTCGCGAGGAGCGCGCAGATGCATGCGACATGATGTTCATGATACACTACCCTGAAGAGATGCTGATATTGCAGATACTGACCACGCGAGAATACAATTAGGGAGCCAAAGGTCTCCTGGATTTGCGGTACTTTAGTAGTGTCTCATTCTGTTCTTCCTATCGTCAATAGAAATACACGCTTCCACCACGGAGGAAACCACAAGTACAACTCCATTCTGGATCTAGCGCCTTGATTGTCTCATATCAATAAGCAAACAATCAGGACCATGACTGCTATCGGCACACTACTGCACTCATACTCTGCACGTTCGGCGTTGGACATTGGAAAAGTCTCGGAGATGACACGACCTGACACCTTGGCCGGGGCGGCGATCTACGTACCGGTGTTCCTCCGCTACATCTACGACCCAGTCGTCCTGGGCTTCTATTGCCCATACGCCTGGAAGATACCGTCGAGCAAGATGCGGGAGTTCTTCAACCGCCACATCACCAACGCCGCCTCACGATCGCGTTCGTCAACCCCCGTCAGCGTACCAAGTGTCCGGCCCGGGTCAGGCAAAGAATCGCCGTGTCGCATCTTGGATATCGGGGTCGGTACCGGATACTTTCTTGAGCACGCGCCCGTCCCGGCGGGGTCGGAGGTGCACCTCGCCGATCTCAACCAGGCCGCGCTTCATGCCGCTAGGTCTCGGACGATGGCGGCACACCCGAAGACGACATGCAAAACGACCGTTGTTGACTTTCTGGATCCAGAGGGGAGAGGATTACGCTGCAGAGACCTGAGTGGTGGTTCCTTCGACGTCATCTCGACGACGATGCTGCTTCACTGCCTACCGGGACCCCCGGCGAGAAAAGCAGACGCCTTGGTTCGCCTACGGCATCTGCTCACCCCTGGAGGTACCTTGTTCGGAATGACAATCTTGGGTCGCGGTGTCGAGCACAACATATGGGGGAAACAGTTGATGTTTTGGCACAACCTCCTGGGGCTGTTTGGAAATACAGAGGACGACGTAGAGGGCTTCGTCGGGCCCTTGAAGGAGGCATATGGAGACGTCAGTTGGGAGATTCATGGCAAGATGCTTTTGTTCGAAGCTAGAAACCCCAAGGTTTGATAGCTTGCTGAGAACTTGTGCTATTGTGATTTTCAGATGGCTCGTACGTTGACTAAATCTTATAATTGTAATCATAGGTAATACTAAGCCTAGCAACTTATACGACAACCATTTGGGTCTGCCGCGGTTGTTCTCACGAAGAACGAGTTGCAGGGGAAATTGTAAAACAGATGACTGCATATTTCTGCTCTTTCTCTGGGACAATTGCCTCGGCAGAAATATTCATTAACATCAGATGAGTCCAGGTGTTGAGAGAGGGTTTATGGGACTTTCACTGTTTCTGCGAACTCGTGTGCTCCTATGTCAGAGCTACGGCTATGCTACCATGACACGCGTGGATCCCACAGAGGCCTCGTAGGTTTTATACCATGTACTACGAGACTGCCGGTGTTTTTTAGTCGCCATATCGGCCGAACGCGCCCAAGGCTGTGCTCCTGATGGATGACACTTCTGCTACCAACAGCCAAGATCAATAGCTTGAATGAAGGGCATCCGAGAGCTACCCTACTGAGTTGGCTGTGACGCTATTGGGTGCCGTAAATATTATTTGTTTGTCTCTCTTGTAGTCTTCCCATCTATTACGTATTATTAAGTATCGGGATACAAGCTGGTGAACAGTACGAACCGAATCGATGAGGGAGTATGATATGATCAGCGAGCCCAATCAACTCACTGGTGTATGAGAGGAAGAGCGCTTACGTGGTAGTTACCAGGGAAATAAGTTCTCTAGGGTAGACTGACAAGGATTTTTCACCGTCAAAAAAAGTGAAAGCCATACGACAATGTGCAACATCAAGTCCATTTCACACGTACCGCCGATACTTGTCTTGCAAGATAGGGGATTTACTACACACTGCTGGCCTGCTACTTGCCTTCGCCATCTTTGACTCTTCCGGATCAGACATCAGTTCGGAGTCTCCTCGGCCTTAGGCCGGCCATCTTCCATCTACCTGTGGTCGTGGCTTTCTTCTCGGTGTATCTCTTCTCAATCGCTTCGAGACTATGGCCTCGCGTCTCCACCATGACTACCGCCACAACGGAGGTACAAACAAGAGAACAGCCTGCGAAAAGAAAGTATGCTCCAAAGGTGGACTTTGACAACAGAACTGGTGTTATCAACGCAACGACATAATTAGAAAACTTGATGTTGTGTTAGTTTAGTCTTGGAAGTCTAGGGGTCATGGTGAAGTAAAGATCACTAATGGAAACTTACCCAATTGGCACTCTGGGCCAGGCTGGATGCACTGCTCCTCGTCTTGCTTGGCAGGCTCTCAACCATAAAAGTACGGAAGCCGATGGCCCACGTACAACTGTAGACGATGGCAAAAAGGTAGATTGACACGATGACCACCCACTTCCCCGCCCCTGAGTCGGCGTGAACCTCTCCAGCGGCGTATAGAGAGCCCATCAAAAGCATAAGAGCGGTGATGAGAATTCCGCCCAGTAGACTTGACGTTCGTCTTCCCCAACGATCAGCCAGGAATGTGGCCGGGACCGTCACAGCCAGGATGACCAATGCCGAAACACCGGAGGCGAGGAAAGTGGCTTGCTCTCCAGCAAGTCCAGCTTGTGTGAATAAGATGGGAGCATAGTAGAGGATTCCGTCAATACCGGACAGCTGCTGCATCGCCATGAGAAAGCAACCAAACGCCGTTCTGCTTCTGAAAGGTGCCGAGAAGGCCTCACCGAAATCCGCAAACGTCTGTCGCAAGAGTTCCCAGAGCGTCACGTCGGCCCTGCGCTCTTGCACCTCGGACATGGACTGCTCAAGGAGCTCCACTCGCTCGTGTTCGTCAAGCCCCAATTTGCCGAGCACGGCTCGAGCCTCGTCCATCCTCCCTTTGCTGATCAGCCACCTCGGTGATGTTGGGACTATCCAGTAGGTGCTGGAGAGAACGAGGCCGAGTAAAGAGGCAACTGCCAACGGAAGGCGCCATGCCAAAGAGGATGATCCTATCCGGGCGGTTCCGTAACACATAAAATATCCAACGACGATGCCAGTGACGATAGAGAACTGTGGCAGGGCTGTCATAATACCGCGAACACGGGCAGGAGATAGTTCGGATACCTGCACATAGACATTGCTCAAGAACATGCCCTCACCGACACCCTTGATCAGACGGCCAAAAATGAAAACCCCAAGCTTGGGCGACGCACACTCAAGGCCAGCACCGCAGCCGTAGACAAAGGCCCCCAGTGCGAAGAGAACGACATGCCCGAAGCGGTCTGCCATGGCACCGGAAACGAGGGCTGATAGAGCTCCGGGAATGAGGACAGAGGATACAATGACACCGTGCATTGTAGGGGAGAAGTCTCCAAATGTTTGGCGGAAGGACGGCATGGTCGTCACTGGGCCAATGCTGCCGGTATCGAGGCTTCATTCATATCGCCCTTATTAGCCGAGGCCAGAGCCGGACCGAGAGCCTTGCGAAAGCAAGATGAGATAAGGACGCACCCAAACAACATGGCCACGCACGAAGCGATAATACTTGCTCTCACATAGAGAGGGATATGAATAGTCTTCCTCATCCTCGAGGAAAGTCGGGGATCTGAGGCCAGGGATATCCTTGACAAAGAAGCGGCCGATGCGATGTTCAGTTTGACCGTAGCTGGCCCTGATAGCTACGATGACAGCGGCGGCGGGGTTTATAAGACAAAGGTGAGCGTGAAAATTCGGGGCTTAGCCCACCCACATTGAATTCCCCGCCGGACGAGTGCAATCGTCGGAATCCCCGATTCGTAGAAACCCGCTGCACGCCGATTGTCTTATCAGACCTGGAGTTGGGTTCCACTATATTTCTATGCAAATGTCCAATAGTAGTACACCGTTCGGAAACGAGTCGATGGGCAGCGGTGAGCAACCAACATAACCAGCATATGATAAGCACAGTTGATTTGGGAACCAAGAGCACCGGTTCTGTGCAAGGTATAGGACTTTAAATGCCCATCATTCAGCATGGTATATGGGTCGTAACAATTGAGAATCAAACACTCCACGCTTCCAGCAACCCTTGCATAACAAGCGTCTATGAAGAAAGGAACGTAATGTCCGAATATCGGATGTCCATCTAGTCTATGATAAAGCACACTGAGTCAACTCTTGAGTAGGTTGGCACACGCTCCCGCCTTTCACTAAAACTTCCTTGTCGATTTCGCTCAGGTGATTTGCACTTCTCCATTTTGCGAAAAATGCATCTTATGAGTAGCAAATGTATGAGTATCCAACTTTTGAGCGGAGGTCCCGGCTCGAGGCTGGAGGTCGTTGAGATAGAGCTGAAGAGCCTGGAAATTGTGAAGAAGGGTGGCCCCTGGAACACTAGGTTGCATGCGTCATTGGAAATAGAGGGTTTCATGAAAGCGATGATCCTAATGGTTGGCACACAGCTCTAGCCTTGGAATGCATCGGAAGAGAAGTTTGGGAGTGTAAAACTATAAATAAAAGAACCAAAAATAATAACAAAACAAGCAAAGATCGCCATCGTCGATAGCTGACCTCCCAGCATGGCCGGCGAGGCTCGTTCTCTCATAAGTAAACTCGCTCTAGAAGCGCGAATACCGATCCTTTTCACCGACAAGACGCAGAGCCATTATATTTGTGGGTCGCTGTTCTCGTCTGGATCCGTGTATCCTGAGGTGATACTTTGCTTTTTCTAGGGCAAATAGGGGCTAAAATCATTAGAGTCCATAAGGCTTGACGAGTGAACTTTTGTGAGGTAGTGTCTTCCAGGTAGAAGATCATCCGCTGTCCAAGTTGAATGACAGGGCTTATAGTACTTGTTCAAGAGCGAGTACCTACCTAAAGTCTTTCTTGTCACACACTGATATGTCGGAGATATGATATGTATGTAGACGGCATAGCATGCGACTGAAACACATATGCACAATTAGTGATAAGCGATAAGCGATAACTGATAAGCGACGTCTCGAAGCTGCCGCTTTGAAGCTCTAGTCACCTCGGCACGCCCCCTGCGTCACAAGCAGAAACTCACAAAGACAAACAAGCTGTCATCTTCCAGCAATGGACGGCCTGTCGGAATAGAAGAATACCAAACCGTCGACGATGCTTAGCGGTACTTGTGTGCGGTTGGCCATTGTTGCCGCCGTCTTTCTCATCGCGGCAATCTTCCTTGTTCCCCAGCTTCCCCACGTTGGTTACAATGTGCCCACCAACCTCGGCCACAGTACCCCTACGACCGACAGCAAAGATGCCTCGACTGGAGCCGAAAATCCGAACGATCCTGTCGGTAAGCCCGCCGCGGGCACATATGCGACTACGTCTCTCAGTATTCCCGTCGCGCCGCATAGTGTGACGGAGGTGAAGGGGTCGCCCACGAAGCCGACCTCTGGCTTGGTTCCAGACGCGACGCCTGGCACGAAGCCCGACGCGAAGACGGTCTCCAAGCTCGAAGCTGGTCAGACCTTGTCTCCTTTCCGTCTCGTCTCCCCCAACGGCCGCTACGAGCTTCACCTTCTCGATAGCGGCTCGCTTTCGCTCCTCGACACGAAAACCGATGTCGAGCTATTCACCTCCGACACCGAGTACTACTGGCCCGTTACATGGCAGGCTGAACTGACCCAAGAGGGCGTGCTGATGCTTTCCTGGGCCAATGAGACTGCCGCTCCGTACGGCGCGACGCCGTGGATATCGAACCTTCTACCAGACTGCGCTTCTGTCGAGACCAGTAACGAGAAACCTGTCCTCGAACTCTTGGACTCTGGCAAGCTACACATCCGCGCTGGCAGCAAGACGACATGCCTCCTACACCGCGCCGCCGACGACATGGGCAGACTTGCGATTGTTTACACCGGATTCCTGCGCACATACTTGAAGACATGTAAGGAGCAGAACAACAAGCTTGCAAAGACGTGGACCGGAAGCGGCGGCGTGGATGTCCACGTTTTCACATACCTTGAAGATGTATACCATGACTCTGGCGACCCAGTAGACAAAGACAGCATAACGAAGCATCTCAAAGCCTGCTTCGGAGACGCCCTGAAGACGGTCGAGGTCAAGAAGCTAGATGAAGTCAAGGAGAGCGCCGTAAAACCCCCCAAGGCGCTGGCCAAGGAGTGCGGTGAGGACAAGCTGAATCATCAGCTTAGCCAGTGGAAGGCGCTGTACCTCGCTAGTCAGCAGGTGCAGAGTTACATGATGAAGGAGGGAGTTTCGTACGACTATATTTACAAGGGCCGACTCGACCTCCTCTACTGGGGCGACTCACCCGCGCTCTCGTCGCTGAAAGTGCCTGAGAACGGGATTCTCGCGCCTCGCGTTACACTCGACTGGACCTGGTATGCAATGCTTCACGATGGCGAGCTGCGGGCGGGCGTCACCGATATCACGGCCTTCGGCCGTCCCAACGCAATGTTCACCTACCTGTCTCTCTACCGCGAGTTCATTCACACGCGGACATTGGAGAAGGAGACAGCGAAGTGGAAGGCGTTTAATACCAAGAGCAGGGAGAAGAAGCCCGATGGTCAGGAAGGGTGCACACCAGAGGGAATACTGGCTTATTGGCTCCGGATCAACGGCATTGCTGTGAAGACGGACTGGCGGTTCAAGATGGGTCTGTTACGTGGCGATGGAAAGGTCATTTTTACTTGCCCCGAGGGGAGAGGCTGGCTGTGTCCAGGATTCGTTCCGCAGGTCCACGATGACGGAACATTGTTTTAAGTAGGAAGCCATGAATAACGAGTAAGTGTGGAAGCTGGAACTCTGCAACAGGAGGATTCGATGTCGAACTTGCAATCATCTTCTGCTCTCTCGTGACTCTAGTAAGGTACGTCTACAAGGCGGTCCCTCTTGAGGTCGTAGAAGTCTTTTTGAGAGGGTCCGCCGTGTATGCGTGTCTTAGTCACGAGAGCATAAGATGATGTCTATTATATACTAGACGATGAAGATATTATTCGACATCAAATCCCACCCGACTGTTAAATGTGACTGAATGCAAATCTTCAGTGGGTGTGCTTTCTCTCTCCATGAATCATTCGGTTCCCAAGATATCAAAGGGATTCGATGATAACTTCTTCTCCGGCCTGGTCCCGGGCTCGGTCTCGGCCGTCTTCTTTCGCTTCTTCTTCTGACTCTTGTTCTCTTTCGCCGGCAAGAGAGCCTCTTCCGGCAACCCAAGTGCTTCTGCAATACTGGCCAGTGCGTTGTTGCCCTTCATGCTTGCCAACAGGTCTATCGTTCCATCCACCGATGGATACTCCGTGAGAGGCGGCAGGGTAGCCAGCAAGTCGCGCAGCTGCTTCGAACCCTGGACGGGCTTCTCTGCTTTGGTCACATACATAAGGTCTAGGACCTGGGCCAAGAGGCGAAGAGAGTAGAGCGTCGCCTGGACCTGCGCTGCTAGATGGACGACGTCCCAGGGGACGAGATTCGAGTCCTTAGCGACCGAGAGCACTTGCTTGATGGATTTGAGGCATGCATCCTGCTTGTCTTCCTCCTGCGCGTAAGCGAGAATCATCTGTACCGCTGTGGCTTGCCACGTTGACCCCTCTTGTTTGAGATTGTTCTTGGCTTGAGACAGGGTCTTCAACAGAGTGTCCACCACGTCTTTGATCCACGGCCTGGGGAGCACTGCAACATGTTTTCCTTGGTTCGCCCCGGAGTATATCCTTCGATATTCCCTGACATGGGATACAGCCCCAGGTCGCAGTAGACATGTCAGACTGTATGCTAGTTGTCTGATGGAGGCGCTGCTGTCCCATGCGCTTGCGCGAGCTGGGCAGTCCAAGAGAGGTGGTAGGCACATCATGCAACCCTTTGCGCCAGATTCTCCTGGAGGCGGCTTTGCGACACCAGAGTATCCTACGCATTGTAGGACGACCTCAGATAACCTTGCGTCGAGTGTGGGGTTGTCGATGCCACTGAGTACCGGAACTTCGCTCCAGTCCGTCGTCTCCAGCGCATCATATGGCATGCAGAAGCTGCGAAACTCGTCTGGGTCTGAAACATCCCCTTTACACTTCTCGAGAACCTGGGCGAACTTTGGCCGGCTGGATTTGGACAGCTCGAATCCGAACCTTCGCATACCTTGGTCCTCGGGAAGCTGCAGACGCTTTGCGATATCCGACGGTGAGAACTTTGGGCCCACAAGACTTTCCCTCTCATGTGAAGAGGCGACGTGAAGGTCCCTGAAGAACGCCACGGCGCCAGTCTTCAGGTCATGGATTGTCAGATCCGAGTCCGAAGTTAAGATAGTTCCCCCCTTCCGGAGGACATCCTCGGCGCAGTACGCGTCCGCCTCTCCGGGAACGAGGCGGACAAGGGTCGCGTACCTGGTGGTCTGGCAGAGCTTATCCACAACAGCGGCGACTAGGAACGGCGGCGGCGGTATCAGGGGCTGGTCTCTTTTGGGCGCATCTGTCGGGAAGAGGGGAGGCAGCGAAATGCGTGTGGAGGCTATCTGTCGCGCGGGGCATCCGTTTGGGAACCCAGAGCGGTAGACTTTCAGGGACGAAGACACTTTGAGTATCCTCTCCAAGCGAATTTCCGACTTTGACGCCGGGAGAAAGCCGTCAAAGTAGATGGCGGCGCTTCAGAGCATCAGCTGGCGATGTCCAACAGGATCTTGACGGTAGGGGAGTTACATGGAAATGTCATGGTCTGTGAGCTTGTCCAACCACGCGAGAGCTGTCTTCCCAAGCAAATCGTAAGAAGGCAATCCGGAAGTGCTTCTCGTGCAAAGGTGGTGGATGTGGTACGCCAAGGCAGGGCCATCAATCACGACTCTGTCGCCGTCAATAGGCCCCAATACTCCGTATGGGGAGAGATGGTTTAAAAGGTGAGGAATGCCCATGGTATTAAGCAACAATCTGAATCTGGCTTATGCATTAGAACTGAGACTAAGGCAAACCTGTTCATAAGCCCTTGTCGTGCAATGCCGAAAACAAGTTGCCAGCCGTTCCACGACATCTGCCACTGACCTGAGCTTCACAAATTATATCTGCGGTCCATATCGCGATTCAGGTTGCTAGAACTGCACGAGTCAATCAAGTCGAGTAAATACCCAGAGAAGCCCCGTCAATTCAGCATTTACAGAGATAGCCTCGTGAATAGCACGTCTCGCTGAAATACTGGTACATGTGGAAGTGACGCAGCAGGACTCTAAACACTTGGTGGGACTTGAATGCAACAGGAATGTGTCGCGGGGTCCCAGTGCGTTTCACACGGTGCAGCTAAAATTCTAATTGGGGTGGATATATCCGACCCGGATAAATACAGTGCTCTAGAGGAGACTGACGGTAGAGAAGGAGTACATGCGCACTGTATCACCCCACTTTCACTGACTGTCCCGTATCAGTCCTTCGCCCCAACCCCCCCCTGGTCGGCTCAATTTTTCCTTCCCAGTGATAAAAGCTCCCCACCTCGCGAACCAAATCTCTTCGTCCTTCGCAGTTCTCTTTCCAAAATGCGCGGCACTCTCATCTTCGCGGGCTCTTCCTGCCCAGTCCTCACTACTCAGATATGTGAGAACCTGGGCATGGCTCCTGCCGAGGCGGAGCTTACCCAATTTTCCAATGTAAGCTGAGTGCGATCGCTGTTGCCTTCGATATCAACGGTAGGAGATAGGAAAGCTGCACTTGCTGCTCTTCTGCTCTTCCTCCCACGAGACCATGTCGCGGCTTGCCTACCCCATACTTGTCTTGATTGGATTCAATCTCCCTCAACCTTGCTTGGACTCCCTGTTGAGGCTGACCCGTCACACAAAAGGGCGAGACGAGTGTGCGAATCTTGACTAGTGTCCGAGAGAAGGATGTCTTCGTCGTCCAATCTGGCAGCGCCAAGGTCAACGACACCATCATGGAGTTGTTGATCATGATCTCGGCCTGCAATGGCGGCTCGGCCAACAAGATCACTGGTAAGTTTTGCTATGCTCCTCTCGTCTTCTTAGTCCTGTCATTCCTCTAACAAACCTTCCCTTCCAGCTGTACTGCCGTACTTTCCTTACAGCCGTCAGTCCAAGAAGAAGTCCCACCGCGGCGCAATCACGGCGAGAATGCTTGCGAATCTTCTAGGCGTCGCTGGCGTCAAGCATGTCATTACTGTCGATCTCCACGCGTCTCAGATGCAGGGATTCTTCAAGTGTCCGGTCGACAATCTCCATGCCGAGCCATTGATCGCAAGATGGATCCGTCACAACGTGCCCAACTGGAAGGAGGCTGTCGTCGTGTCCAAGAATGCCGGCGGAACCAAGCGTGTGACATCGCTTGCGGACGCACTCAAGCTCAACTTTGGCATGGTCACTACGGAGAAGAACCGAAAGGGAACCAACATGACCTCGAGTATGATTATGCATCACTTGGACAATCTGGATCGGGAGCCGGTACTGGAAAGCAGTCGCCAGCCCGCAATTCCACAACCCTCGACGCCTCCTCCGGTAGCTGGACGTGCTGCTAGGGTGAGAGCCGACGCATCAGGCTCTCCCCAGCACACCAGTGTTCCACGCTCCCACCCTCGCTCCATGGATGACCGGCCCACCACGCCTACGCAATCTAAGCCTGGTGATGGCTCTGTGGACGAGGAGGAGAGCGATGCCCAATACGACGATCGTCGCGCTCAAGAGGTCACGCACGGGCGACTGGTACAAGGTCACATAGTGGACGACGACTATCCCTCGCCGGCAGCGTCGACTGTGAGCGGCAGCATCCGGGAGGAAGATCCCATGGCCATGTCCCATGCCTCATCCTTCTTTGCCCCGGAACCCCATGCTCTGGGAGGTTCTGGAGACGCGGCTCCGGAGTCGGACGAAGAGGACGAAGTCTTGAAGGACCCCAAGGTCGAGCACATGATCACTCTCGTCGGCGATGTCAAGAACAGAACTGTCTTCATCGTGGACGACATGATTGACAAGCCCAATTCTTGGATTGCAGCGGCTGAGACCGTTGTCAAGAAGGGACATGCCAAGAAGGTCTATTGCATGGCCACTCATGGTGTCTTTGGTGGCGACAGTCTCGAGCAGTTGCAGAAATGCGAGTGCATCGACACCATTCTGGTAACCAACAGCTTCCCCATCCCCGAGGACCAGGCCAAGCGTGCACCCAAGCTCGTTGTCCTGGATCTCTCCTTCCTCCTTGCCGAGGCCATCCGTCGAAACCACTATGGCGAGTCGATTTCTCCTCTGTACCAACACATTCTGGACTAGATCCAGCGAGAGAGCGTGGAACCTGGGATTGTTCCGGTTGCAGTTCGCTAGAGACATGGCTTTCTTTTTGCCTTTCTATTTTGACTGGCTCATGGATTCTTGAGTCCAGTTTGTGTGTGGCATACTTGGGGGCATTTCAGCGAGGCGTTCTGGACATGACACGGCAGACAATGGAACATCCAAATGGTGGCAACCAAAAAGCAAAGGGAGACTCGTGGTAAGGTCTATCAAAAACGTAATCCCAGGTCAGTATTAGACGAATGATGAAATCTTGATACCTCCAACCGGCCGCTACCTTTTATGGTGGGTGTGCGCGTCTGCAACTGATCTTTACTCTCGTTTTACCTACAATTTTCTTTTTCCTTCTTCACACGGAACTGAGAGGCATTGGCTCCCTCGTCAGTTCCACCCCATCGATGCTGTCTTCTGGACAGCAGGGGCTCTGTTCATCCCAGAACAAGTCCTTAACGGAGCGATGGTAGATTAATTTTCGATTCAAAGAAGATCCCTCTTCCGGCTGTCTTTTGACATGTCCACCACCTTCGGGCCCGGGTGGGAGAGGGATAAGAGAAACCTTCGAACATCTATCCAAGAGATGCCAATGTTTGACGATGCAGTGCAAGATGCTGTGTTGCTAGAATTCAGCTCTTTCGAGCAATGACAGCTACACCTAGTAATACAATACATTCGTCCTTGACTTTTTTTTCTCTTCCGTCGTCTTGACGTCGTAACATCGTCCCAAGAGCAGGTCCATCGGAGCCTGTCGTTTGACACTTTCACACCTTTTCAATGTTACTGATGCATCAGTCTTCAAATTTGAGGTACAGCATCTCGTCAGAATTCCATGAGTGCGGTACATGAATAAAGTCCAACAGAGTCTTATTCAAACAACTCCCATCCGTGAATCTCGTCCAGCAGCTGCAGATACGTGCTCTTCTCGTCCTCCTCCTTGACGGCGGCGACGTCCTGGAGCAGCTCATCGTGGAAGTTGCCCGAGCCCGTGGCCTTGATGATGCGCCACGCGCGCCGGAACTCGTCACGGATGGCGACAATGCCGTTGTGCGTGACCGTACGAGCGACGTTGTGGTCGAGCTCGAACGGGTCCTCGATGGCGAAGAGGTAGCGGTGGCGCACCTCCTTGACTTCGCCGTTCTTGTTCGCAGCTGTTGTGGTTGTGGCGGCCTTGCTGAGACTGGGCGACGAGGACTCTTGTGTGATGGCGTCGTTGGTCGGCTTCAGAGTCACGTGCGGCACGGGAGGGGTCTCAACGCTGGGAGAGTTGGCGGCAGCGTTGGGGCGATACTCGACGACAGTCTTGGCGCCAGTCCAACCCTTGTCAGCCTTGGAGAGAAGACCACCGGGAGTGCGGATGCTGAGGACGTCGCGGCCCCAGTCGTAGCCTCGGCCCGGGTACGTGCTCATCGAGCCATTTTGCGCGTAGTACTCGAAAAAGCCCCGGAGAAGTTGACCGAGGGAGTCGCGGTTACCATTGAGCTGGTTCATTTGGGCGAGACGCAAGATCTCGGCCTCGTCACGCCAGAAGCCGACGAAGTGGCCCCGGCACATGATACTCTCGTCGAGGCCAGTGGGTGACATTCCTTCGGGTGGCGGCGGGGGTCCGAGGGCCTGGAGGTTCGGGCAGACAAAAGGCTGGACGACGTTGACAAGGTAGTGTAGCATCATCAGGACATATCCGTAACTGCTGAGCGTGCCGCGGTAGGGCGTGTTGATGCCACGGACCTTGGCCCAATGCTTGATAAACAGGACCAGAGGCCGGACGCGGGGGTCCGTGTGGGAGTAGCAACGTAGGAGGAGGGTGTTATGCAGGGCGAGGTGAGCGGCGAAATTGATATCGCACTGGACACCGACGCCGTTCTTGGGGAACTCAAGCTTGTCTTTGTAGGGATCGCGGGGCTGATTGACGGCCATCTTGGCAGGGTCCTTGAGGTCTCGCATGCGCTTGATGGTGTCTATGTTCTGCTTCGTGACGGGGATGACATAGTCGTACTGCGGGTCTTGGACGTTACTCTCCCTCATGGGACCCCGAAGAATCGAAATGTATTCTCTTATGTCACTCTCGAGACTGGGATCGTACAGTTGGTGTTCCACAGCCTTCTCCAATTCAAGGGCAAGCTGCAAGCTCTTGTGACGGCGTGCGACAGCGACAAGACTGAGCGAGCCATTGGTGTTGTCGACGAACTCGCGGACCTGGCCGCGGACGGTGCTGGGCCAGATACCGGCGGTGTATTTGTCAATAATGATTCGTCTTGCTACCTCTGCATCGCTGTCCCTACGGGGCCGGAGGTTTGACAGGATTTTCAGAGTTCTCGCGTGGTACCCAGTAGCGGCTTCATGCTGACTCTGTTCGAGTGTGAGCAGCTGCGCTGTCGGGAGCTTCTTGAGCCTGTCGAGGTGCAGCTGCAGTTGCTTCGTGTAAGTAAGGGGCTCGATACCGAAGTGAGGTTGGTTTTGAAGAGCTTTCCAGGATGCGATCAATGCCCGTGTCGACTCCTCAGTATCTTCAGCGCTTCCAATGGCGCTGTCTGATTCGCACAGCATGGCAATCCTTTCACCCTCCATCTGCGCGTAAACACCCGCCAGAGAGCGGTAGTTCGGGACATTAGGAAGTGGCTTGAAAGACAGAGAGAGATAGTTTGAGAGTCTGCCCTTCAGTTCTGGGTCGCGAAGGCCGTTGAAGAAAGCTTCACAGACTTTGTTGAGTAGATCGTAGTCCTCCGCTGCAAGCTCCCTACAATTCGAAAGCGTGACGTCTCGGCCTCCCATCTTTCTTAATGCCCTTTTCGCAACGTTGTAATAGGCAGACAGGGACTGGCTCTCGGGTTGGCGAATTGTCGGCAGCCTAAGCTCGTCCGTAGACCCAGTAGTAAGAGAGGAAGCATCCGCTTTCTGGATAACTGGATCGTCTGTCGACTCATCGATTCCCTCCTTGACGTGGGATTCCATTTCGGCGTTCTCGTCCTCGTCCGCAACGTCAGCATGTTCAGTGTCGACGATGCCCTTTTCCCACTTCTCGCGTTCCTCTAGCAGATCCAGTTGCAACTTCTCGGGCGGGTTTTCGCAAAGCTTGATTATAGGCACCCGTGTTCGAGTGAGCAGGCGAGCACCAAGACCGAGGTCAAGAAACGCCTTCTCGACAAGTCTGGGAATTGGAGAGCCGGCAGCATCTGGTTGGGGCAGTGAAAGTGGCGAAACCAGACCAAGATCCATGTCTGATGCTTTCGTCGCAAAGCCAGAAGACAGACTACCGAAGCATTTCAGTTGCACAGAGGGCGAAGGGAAGTTGCCCAAGCCATTCTGAGTCACCTCATACCCGGTGATTGCGGCCCGACAAACCTGTTCAATCTTGATACGGAAAGCTTCCTTCTCGGCAATCTCCCCTCGTTCAATCTCAGCGCCTGCAACAAGTGTGTTGCAAAGTCCCTCTAGGTAGGCGGCCTGGTTCTCTAACTCCTCGGGCCGAGCTTGATGGTGTTGGCCGCGGGGACTATAGAGCGTTCCATGGGGGTTTCGCAGATAGCGTGGTACCCCATTTTCTTGCCGGCCACTGAGGTGCTGATCTTGATGGTTTCGGGATGCTTCTGAATGCTCAGGATGGTGATGCCCGTTTTGTCTCGGCGAATGAGATTGACCACCGCCGTAGGGGCCTGCCGTCTGGCCGGGTCCATGATGGGGGCCTGGGTGATGATGGGGGTGCCTGCCTCTGGTGGCGTAAAATCCAGGATTATGGGACGGATAGTTAGGAGATCCCGAGAATGGACGTCCATGTTGAGTGGGCGGTGGCGGGCGAGGATCGATGGGAATGGCCAACTGAGCGTTCATCTGGCGCCTCTGGGCCTGGTTTGGGCGCTTCCTAGCAACTTTGGGCGAGGCAGGGGGTTTTCCACTCAGAGGAACCGCGGCGCTAGACGGATCTTGAGATTGAAACACAACAGGATCGTCCATGGAACCATCGCCATCGCCATCGCCAGCAAGAGCCGCTGTCGTTCGCGGGGAATCAGGGAAGTGAGTTGGGCCGGTTCCCAGGGTTCCGTTGGTGAGAATCAGGTTTCGCAGGTGGTCCTCAAGGCCGTTGGTATGAGAACCGCCGGACTGGCCAAGACCAGGTCCTTGCGAGCTGTTTTGCATGATGACAGTTCCTTCGAGGCCGTTCTCATGTGAGGCAGTGGGATGGGGCACGCTTTGAGTGTGGTGTGTTGCTGTGGAGGTAAATGAGCAATCATATTTGCCATTGGAAAGTGGCGCCAGAAAACCTACCTCGTCAAACGCGTCTAGGATGCATGGTTTGGGGGGGGAAGTGTGGAGTCGCGAAGTGATGAAGTATCGTGGAAAGATGTTTGAATGAGTACCTAGTTGGGCATCAGACTTCGGTTGTTGATAGTCTCGACCTTGTAAGGTGAGGTTGTGTAGTGTACATGGAACCGAAAGCAAGGTGAAAGCTGTACGTGGGGGAAGGAAGGTGCATTCTGAGATGAGGGGCCACCGTGCAAATTCTATACACACCGTGGATATTCACGTGGTATATGCGCGCTTCATCACTGTACGGAAACTGGGTTCCGCTAACGGTACTGGGATATGGAACAGCTGTAAGGTCGAGACCAATAGATATTCCGTGGAATGAATTGAATTCTATTACCTACTTGGACTCTGCTGATCAACTGGACATTGAACCATATTGATTAGACTTCCTGCAAGGAATTGAAGCATGTGAACTAACAGTAGGCTACCAGATACAGACATATTCATTACTGACAAGTCTATCTTCGCTCGTGACGTCTAGGTATTTTCCGTGTCCCTTGCGTCCACACTGTTCAAAGAGCACCACCCCATATACCTTCGAACCTAACCTTCGTCTTTGGTCTGATGAAAACTAGAACCATGGGAAACAATCAGAAGAATATGAACACGAATAGGAATCACAATCCCTTGGCCCAATTTCCCCAATTATGTGCCTCGCATAGTATTGTTGTTAAAGAGGAAGGAAGACACTGCAGTGGGCGGATACGATTCGCATCGAGTTTCAAAACGGACCTGGGGTTGTAAGAGAATACTACGAGGGGTCAGGCTTATTGGACCACCAGAGCAAAGATTTACTTCAACTTATTTTGGACCGAATATGGCTCTTTCAACTGTCAACAATGTAGGTGAACTCGGACGAGTGCACCTTGCGCCTTTCACGGCTATGACGTCCTGCTAAGGCCAAGGCACTTGTGGATCGCTTTCTACCTACCTACCTATCTACCTAGTTTAAATGCGGCTGCCGCTGGTAGAAACCCCGTTATTGAACATTGTAATTGACCCACCCAAGAAAGCGATGTGAACCTGTAGACCGTAGACTAGTCTCAAGACGGCATGTATCTTGCACCAGACTTTTGCCGGCAAAATACAACCGAGCCCGTACCCCGACCAGGCAGCCAACCCACCGCCTAGCTTTTCTGCAAGCTTCCCCAAGCTGCCGGCGCCTGGCCTGGTTTCTGGGGCGCCTTCCAATCAACCTCTCCCGCTCGCACCTCCTCTACTGAGGTGCTCTTTACCCTTTGTCATCACCTCTTCCACTTCACGATCCCATCCAGCTATATTCAATCGTGAAAACCCTGACCTCCGGCCAAGTATTTTAGGGGGGGTTTGGACAAGCATTGATACTCGCAGCTCAGTTGCATTAGTGCGCCCGTTGCCACCCGTTCTTGCCTATCGCGCCGCCTCACTCCCCTCGACATCACGCCTGATTTTTCCATCCAGCCTTGGGCTTGACAGGGAACGCGGGAGGCTGTTGTCGAAAGAGCCTCGCAGATCGGCATAGGCCCGAGAAACCCCCGAAATCGAGGCGCTCGCATCTTCCGCTACAGCCACATCATGAGCGCGCCTCCGCCCGGCCTGCCCAACGGTCAGAATCCGAATGGCCAGCAACTTCCTCAGTCGGCGCAGCCTGGCCAGCCTCGACCCCCTCCGATCAAGCGAAGACCTCGTGGTGACCCTCTCGTTGCTCGCAAGCGACCCGGAGCTCCGCGACCACCTGTTCAGCGTCCCCCACCTGGGGGTCTACAGACTGCGCAGGGAGCTAGACCATCGCCTGGCGCATCGGGTCACCATGGCCTACAGCGACCCGAGACCGAAGACGATATCAAGGCTAGACGAGCCGCAAACGGTGGCTGGCTCGACCCCGCGCCCCAGAATGTGAGGGAGTTCAAAATAGTGACGACGAAGAAGGCGTTGAGAGACGGCGTCCGCCACCACGTCATAAAACTTTCGTCCGCCAAAGCCGACCTCGAAAAGAGAGGTATCGATCCTACAAATCAGGAGGAGTTCACGCGACCTGTCACCCTCCAACGACGCGACCCGCGACAACCACCTCCAGGTCGCGAAGTGAAGCAGGAACAAGCTGAGCCGCAGCCGCTCGATGAAAAGGAGGCGGAACGACTAGCACAGCTCAAGGCTGATCGTGAAGCCGTTCGGGCTGTCGAGCTCGCGAAGAGTGCGCCCAGTTTGAAGGATCCCAATGCTGATAAGAAGCCAAAGCCAAAAGAGAAGGAGAAAGATGTGCAATTCCACCGACAGCCCAGGTCGGAGAAGGAGAAGAAGCAACAGGAACTACGATATGAGGAGGCGCTTCCTTGGCATCTGGAAGACGCCGACGGCAAGAATGTCTGGGTGGGATCGTATGTTGCTCCATTGTCCGAGACCACAGTCTGCTTCGTTGCTACTCGCGATGGCAAGTTTGCTGCCATCCCGTTGGAAAAATGGTACAAGTTCACCGCCAAGCCTCATTTCAACACCATGAGACTCGAAGAAGCCGAGGCTTTGATGAGCAAGAAGACGGACGTTGGGCGTTGGTACATGCGGGACAAGCAGAAGAAGAGCGAGCAAGAAGAGTGGGAGGCCACCAGACACGCCCTCTATGGCCCCGCTAGAATCAAGACGGAGAGTAGTACCTTCAGGGCGGCTTCCAGGGAAGAGAAGCTGGACCACGACCAGATTGACATGGAGGGCGACGAGTTCCAGGATGACGATGAAAATCCTGGCCTGGAGCAGGACAACGATGAGGAATACAAGGAGGCAAATGACCGCATTCGTCGCGACCAGCTCGGGGCCAATTTGTTCGGCGAGGCCGACGAACGCCGAGTCGAGAAGGAAATGAACGAGTTGAGGAAGGCTGAGGAGGAGCGTCGCAAGGAGGGCAAGAAGACCCAGAAGGCTCTGATCAAGCGAGAGAAGGAGACTATCTACCAGTCTGATTCAAGCGGCTATGATCCTTTCGAGTCCTCATCAGTAAGATTTTTAAAGTACGCTAGACACCCTATCTTGGCTAACTGCTTCTGTAGAGCGAAGATGACTCAGATGAAGAGAAGCAGAAGGAAGAGAACAAGGACAAGGAGAAAGAGGACGAGAATAAGGACAAGGATAAGGACCCAGACGCGAAGGATAAGACAGCATCGGGCGTCTCCTCCAAGGGCAACACAACCCCCTCTGGCCGACAGAAGCACACAGACGCTCTTAAGAAGGGCAAGTCCCTGAAGCGCCCTGGTTCTCCTAATCTGTCCGAGTCCAGCGGCAACGAATCATCGCGAAAGAAACTGAAGAAGCATGCCGCGGCCTCGGTCCATCAAAGTCGTTCTTCGACACCTTCCGCCGGTCTGAAGAGCAACTTAGGCAAGGGAGCTATGAGCGATGGAGAAGCGACCGGAGGTGAGATGTCAGATGGTCAGTTGAGAAAGAAGAAGATCAAGCTCGTTGGCAGTGGCGCGAGAGGCACACCTGTCGGCTCTCGGGCCGGTAGTCCCATGCCCGCCACATCCGGTAAGCATAAGCTTCACGCCTTTGCAATCATGCTGCATATGCTAACAATGTTGAAGGCTCCAAGCCTGGTTCGCCTCTGCCAGAGGGTTCTCCGGCTCCGCGTGCTGGATCGCCCAATGGCCCTATTGAGGCTTGGGAGATTGTGGACGCCTTGCCCGAATTGCCCGGTGGCATCAGCATCGGCAATCTCATGAGGAGATTCCAAGGCCGTATTGGTGACGGCCCCGGTCAAATGGATCGCAAGGAGTGGATCAAGCTCGTCAAAGAAAATTGTGCCTATGGGCCTGACAAGATTCTACGACGGAAGCCGACCTAAAGACCATAGCAATTGGGGGTCCACCAATATGAGTGCCTCTTCTCAGGTTTAACGGTCCAGTGGAAGTCAAAGTCGCAACCGAGTAATGGTAGATGATGTGAGCAGCGGCTAGATGTTAGCATCTTGGCATTCACTGTTGCCAAGCTCCTAGATATAGCGCTTAGAAGCTATATGCGGCTGATCAATGCACAAGAGTTGGGTTATAATGACCGATGAACAGTCCTGCAGTGTTGGGCTATGCCTATCGTCATCGATCAGCTGTTGCGCTTAGCTTCACGTATGGCCGTGGGTACCTCTCGTCCTGGTTCAGTTGCTGTTTTTGGCACTGGATGGATGCTCCGCATACTTTCAAAGTAGCAAGACTCACTCGACTGCGATGGCTATGGTATATAGACTAGACTCGCTGGGAAATTAATCGGGTGGTTTGGCGTTCTCCAACAATGATTGCATCTAGGCGCCGGGCTATTCATCCATCTGCCAAGCGTAGTCCAGCCCCTTGTTCCTTTCCCTACGATTGATCGCCTTAAACCGTTCCCCTTCGAAGCCATTGCCCCTGTCCACGCCATCCCATCTGTATCCCGGCTTGATGCCATAACGATTCGGCGGCGCAGCGCCAGTGTATATCGGCCTCTTCTTGCCCTTTTTGCCCTTGGCGCCACCGCCGCCTGTCTTTTCACTCATGAACTGCGCCATGGGGTCATTCCAACGCTCCTGGTCCTTGAGCTCCCTGTTCATCTCTTCGTCGTCTGCTGTCCGCGCAAAGTTCATGAGCTTGGCGTCCTCGAGCGCCTCCCTGCGCTTCCGCGCCTGCTCGAGCTGCACGTCACCCTTTGGCGCCAGCTTGGCCTGCCGCTCTTTTTCTTCTGCTTCCGCCGCCAACCTGCGGGCCTCGGCGCGCTTCATCGACACATCAACCCGTCGGCCCGTCGCGTCGCGATATACAGTCTCTTCCTCTTTCCCGTGCTTTCGTAGCTTAGCGAATTCGGCCTCCTCCGCCTGCTGTCTGCGGCGCAGCTGCGCCGACACGGCGGCAGCGCTCTGCAGGCCCGCATGTGTGCCGTCGCTCATCTTGATCACCCCCGCCTCTTCACCGCCCTCGATGACGGGCATCTCGTCGTCTGCTTGTGCGGCTCTGGCGTTCTCTGCCGCGGCTGAGGCAAGGATCGCGTCCGCAGCCGCAGCGCCATCGTCGTCTTTGGGTTTTGCGCTGCCGCCGCTGGCGGCGACAGTCTTCCAGTTTGATTTCTTTGTGCGTCGAAACTCTGCCGATGTACCTGACACGAGGGCGGGTCCTGCCTCTGCTTCATCGTCTTGCGTTGTTGGGTTACCCCAACCGCTGTCGTCGTCGTCTGCGATGATGAGGCCTTGGTTCTCGGTGGCTTGCTTGCGCTTGCGCTTCTTGGTAGGTTTCGGATCTGCTACCAGGTAGCGCGTTGCTAGGTATGATGAAAGGTCAGAGGGCATTTTCGCGAAGGTGTGCTCGTCGGCGAGGGGCTTTAAGAAGAAATATCGTGGAAGTTGCGTTGGGTTCGTTTGATGTTCAAATAATTCATGATGCCCCCGTCCAAGCTATCGACATCACTGTACGTCTTAGACGCACGGACGTCGCAGCCAGACCAGAAAAGCAGGGGCCTCAGAACGACGGGGGTCCCCTTACTTCCTCGCCGACCTCCACGAATGGACGTGCATGTGACGGGGCGCTAGTTACTTATCAGAGTATCGAGTGGTCTTTCGCGCCGAACCTGACAGTGACGGCCTCTGGGAGTTAATTTGGCCATGCTGCAGCGTACCTTGTGGCATCGTCATGGAACAGTCTCTGTACGTCGCTACTGCCGCACTCAGTTGTCTGGCGCGGACAACATGATTGCTAACATTGACTATAGCTTTAGACTGATCCGACCATCCACTCATTTTTGCGATCCACTAGCGAGCCCCCCTTATGATTACGACACCAAAAGCCATCCGGCGGATCAACGAATGCTAGAACAGTACACGGCTTTTGACGTCTGAGCGAGGGAGCAAACTCCCACTTTCGACAAGACCAAGGCAAAAGGGTATCAGTCGGTCACGGCTGATATACCTCACCAAGTCTTCCTCATGCAGTCACTGGACAACGATGCGTCGCCCACTGATCCGCTCCAGGCACTACCGATGGCGGCCTCCAGCGCAAGATTGCCCAAGAGGCAGTCCGTACCAGAGGGCCAGCCGTTGACGCAATCAGAAGTCAGTCTGCCGTACCGGAGATCGAATCCCTCTGTCGCGCCGCTCTTCGCATCGACACTGACTCCGCCGGGATCGCGATCCGGTTCCCCCATGGGAAGGGGCTCGCCGGCACGTCCACTTTCCGGTTCAGTGTTCGGCGGTCCCGCGGGGCGTTCACTCATCGAGAACGCCTCCGACAGCCCGGGTGACCCGCGTAATCTGATCATGAAGGCTTACGTGCCCCACGTTGCCATCTACGCCTCGCCAGACACGGAAGAGCTGGCAAAGGACAAAGGATTCAAAAACGGCGTGTGGGAACTTCTACGTCCGTTTGGAGAGCAGATACAGGGAAAGGTCACGATCAGAGATAGCAACGGTGCCAGCAGATCATGGGAGGACTACTCTGTTCGATTCGTCAAATTCGGAGACAACATTGAGCCACCAGACGCTGGCGGAGCGAAAGGATCGCAGCATACCGCTGGTAATGGGCAATCCGGGCCTGCCTCAGGACTGAGGAGCAACTACGAGGACGTCGAGACCGTGGTCGACCGTCACCTCTCTTACGCTGAAGACTCATTCCTGAACACAGCGCACCACGGTGTAACAAGACAAGGTCTGGATATTGAGGCAACTTCGCCCTACTACTCATTATACCTACGGCGGCTATTATCCGGCATACCCGTCTCACCCCACGAGACTTTTGCGCATCCTGTCGCGTGTGTGATTGCTATCAGCTCACGCAGCCCTTCGCCTATTGAAGACCTGCGCAAGTTGTACAATGATACGAGCTCCGGCGAGAACAAGCTGCCAGTCTGGGTAGACGGGGACTACCTTCGGTACTATGTCCTGGTACACGATGAGGAGCGTGATGATATCACTCGATCACTGGCTCTTTTCGACCAGATGAAGCGCCACCTAGGCCTGCATTGTCATTTGCTCCGCTTACGAAGCACACAGAGCGCCGAGACCGACGACGACAGCATACCGCTACCCAGAAGCGACTGGATGTCGGCAGCGGAAGAAATGGCGGATATCCGGCACAGTGAAGACCAAGAAGATTTCGAAGACCCGACGCGGTACATCTTCGAGTCGGACGCGACGGCGATTCGGACGTTTGTGCGGGAGATGGTTACGCAGTCCATCATTCCCACCATGGAGCGCCATGTCTCGCTCTGGAACGACCAAGTGGCATCTCGTAGGAGAGGTATTACGGGAAGGTTCATGAATCTGTCGAGGAAATGGGGCGGGTTCGGCAGCAGTTCACGAAACTCGGTGGTGGGAGCTAGCAGCTCGTCCAGCGCCTACGACACACTCGGATTCTACCGCCCAGACGCATCGGAGGCGATCATGCGCAAACTCGCCGATTTCGCTTTCATGTTGAGGGATTGGAAACTGGCACACTCGACTTACGACCTACTTAGATCCGACTTCAGCGATGCCAAAGCCTGGAAGTATCATGCAGCAGCCAATGAGATGGCTGCCGCCAGTCTCCTTATCATGCCCCAAAGCTTGCCATCCAAATCTCGCGCTGAGACGACCGACCAAATGTTGGAGGCGGCATTCTACTCCTACCACACACGCTGCAGCTCCCCCTTTGGCGCACTGCGGTCGTTGACGTTGGGTATCGAGCTTCTGCGACTCAGGGGTGGGAGTAGTGTCGACGATGCCGTGAGGTGGGGCATCCGCCTTCTCGATTCGAAGATTCTTGGCCCCGTCGGCGACGCCCTGATGAAGGAACGCCTAGCGGTCTGCTACGCCTCGAAACCGGGTGTCGGTTCCGGTGCGTGGGGACATCGGAAGCGCAAGTCGGCCATGTGGTGCATTCTCGCTGGAGAGGCCTGGCATACCCAACAAAAGTACATTCAGTCCCAGCGGTGCCTCAATGAGGCCGGGCGGATATACTCAGAGCTACCGCACGAGCATGGCATCTCCAAGTTTAACCTCGCCAATGAGTTCGTGGGCGGTCTGCAGCATGACCTCGACGACAAGCTCGACGTTGACGATCGGGGCGACCAATCGCCTTCGCAAGACGTGGAGGGGCTTGTTGTCGACGAGGAGAGCGAGGCGTTGGACCTTAGATCAAGGAGGGCGAGCATGATGGGGCGTGGGGCGGTGCCGACGGTGAGCCTCGAGACTGCGCCGCTGCATGAAGTAACGTCGCCTGTCAAGGAGAAGGCCGACGGATCGATACAGGATGAGTTCGGCTAAGACGAGCGTGATAACAGCGGAGACGGTTACTGCGCTAGGTGGATAAAGTGGCAGATGCGTTCACGAAGCGGATTAAAAGCATTTATACTTGCCTTTTCGCCATTACCGCAGAGCCGTGATTGTTTGCCCTATGCAGTTTTCGCTTCCGGTGCATATATTCAGCCGAGAGATAGATAATGGAATGTGTTCACATGATAAGAGTACCCATAATTCTTTTGTAATCTCCCTTCACATCGATGGTTTCTGTCATGTGTAACTAAGATTCAATTTGACGGGGTGACATTTATCTAGGTATCTACATAGTATATATCAGGTACGTACCTACAACACTCCTGGGAGGGTGCCAGGGACCCTTAAATCTTGTAGTGATCTCATAGGCAACCGATAGGGCGAGCACACTGTTCGGTGCGCGCCGATAAGGCACACTCCCCCACCGTCCCGCCGAACAAGCTGCACGCTTTCTGTGCCGTCGCTAGAAAGTTACAAGATCCCTCCCTCTCTTCCTCGAATTGTGACTTTTCGGGATTGCCCCCAAAACGATATTTCCTTGCCTGTTGCGCCTCCCCATCCCCAAGAGTCCTTTTCTTTGCAAAGATTTATGATAGAGCCGACGTTGGAGCAAGGAACCCTGAGATTTACATTATCAAAGCCATATCGAGACCTCGACGTCACTCGGCCAGGATGGGAGAGCTGGCTGATTTCCTCGTCGAACGAGACGAAAGCTTTCGCAAGTATGCACCCTTTGTTGAACCCTCACAGACCCTCATTCAAGCACAAGTCACTGACATGCGATTACCTGTTCAGAGCCCGTCTACCCGCCCTCTACTCCGACTTCCGTCCCCAACGAACCCTCAATCCGGATGGCTTTCAAGCAAACGTCAGTGCTTGGCGTCAGGCTCTCGCCCGTGCCGCCTGGGAAGGCAGGATAGCATCCCAGGTCTCGGCCCCGAGCCTCCTGGTCGTAAACATTGACGAGCAGCTCGTGCGGTCCCTCGAAAGCAAGCAGTTCGGCCGCCCACTAGCACTGGGTACGGTAGTGAGGGAGGCCGTGGGCGAGAAGGACCTATACCCGCTTAAGGAATTTCTGAACGCCAAGGAGAGTATCTACGCGGGGAAGACATGGGCACAGGTGCCCTGGACTGTGGTGTCATGGGCCGCAGGGCAGCTCGGGTTCGGCGGCAAGCCAAGTTCGGGAGAGGATAAGCTGCCGCAGGGGAGGTTTGTGGTCATCAAGAACGTCGAAACGACGGCAAAGAGCCTCGCCGAGAAAGTATCTTCGTCCGACACGAGATTCGACAGGACATACACAAAGTCCCACTTTCGCAAGTCATTCGCGGACACCCTGGTCCAGGATCGCAGGCTGTCCGAGACGGACGTTGACATCCTCCTCGTATTCCTCTCGCGGGACAAAGGCATTGTGGTTTACGACGGACAGGTCGTCAAGATCAAGAGCGCCACGGACGAAGACGAGTCCGCCATCACAGAAGAGGACGCGGCGGTCTCTTCGCTAAAGGAGCTTATCGCCGACATGAAGGAGCAGACGGACCTCCTTACACGGCGCGTTGACGAGCTCACGGTCACGGCCAAGGAGGCCGTCTCGAAGAAGAACAAGGTTGCAGCGCTTGCAGCACTCAAGTCGAAGAAGATGACCGAGGCATCGCTCGAGAAGCGCTTCGCAACCCTGAACCAGCTTGAGGACGTGGCGGCGCGGATCCAGGAGGCCAGAGACAACGTACAGCTCGTCAACGTCATGGAGGCGAGCGCAGGCGCGCTAAAGGGTCTCAACGATAAGGTCGGCGGCGCGGACCGCGTGGGCGACGTCGTCGACAGGTTGCGCGAGCAGATGGGCGAGGTGGACGAGGTCGGCAAGGTCATCTCCGAGGCCGGCGCGGCGCCAGTGGATGAGTTTGAAGTCGATGACGAGCTGGAGGCCATGGAACGCGAAGAAAGGGAGAAGGAGGAGGCAGTGGAGCGGGCGAAGAAAGAGGCGCAGGAGGCGAGAGAAGCCGAAGAGACACGGCGCCGCCTCGAGAAGGAGATGGCGGAGCTACGGCCGCCTGTCACGGAGCCAGTGGAGAAGGAGAACGCAAGGGAGAAGACGCAGACGCCAACAGGAGAAACAGCGGACAGCTTGGAGAAGCTGGGGCTCGACGAGCGGGAGAAGCCATTGCCCGCGCAGTAGTCAGTCCCATTCATAACAGGGGATTTCGAGGGTTTTCAGATTGCGGCGTTTTGGTTTGTATTAAAGCAAGCTTTGTATGGCTTAATCCGTATATATGGAGGGTATAATAACGACACACCATGTCATGAACACCGTAACGCATATTCATCGCGCCTCTTGACTGCTTGATATCTGCGGTTCTGAGAAGCCATCGTGCAAGTAGCACGCCGCCGTTGGCGGCTGAGACTTTACTGGAGGTCCACCGTGTTCCACACCAAACCCTTGATTTCTTTCCATCTCGTCTCTTAGGCCGTCCCCGTCGGCCTTGTGGACTTGTGTGGTGTCCGTCGGTCGTTCCGACAAGTCAATCATCACGACCTTTGCGCCCAAAGGAGCTGTCACAGCATGCGGTGCTGGAACAGGCGATCCGTCTCCAGAGCCGGGAGTGGTCGCCTCCTCTGTTGTTGGTTTGGCTTGCGCCCTTGACTTGCGCGCATTGGCAATTAGGTCCTTAAACGATGTGTCGTGCTTTGCCGCCCATGCTGTACCATCAAACTCCTTGTCCTTAACCGCCACTCCGGGACGCACGAACATCGGTGCCTTGGACCCTTGTGTGCGCTCCCATACGTCAAGATCGTGCAGCAGCTCGGCGCGACGCTTAGGACGCGCAGAGTCACAGTTTGCATTCCAAAGCGTAACCCATTCCTTATGCCGTTTCTCCAGCTGCAGGCGTGTTCCAGTCGTTGAGAGACCCAGGTCAGACATCTTCTTACGAAGGGCGACATCCTTGAGCATGGAGTAGGCTAGGGCCGGGAGACGGTCGGGCGCTGGGGTCAATCGGTGACCGCCGCGAGCGTGTGTGTTCGGGGTGGATATACGACTGGAGCTGCTGCGGGCTGTTGTCTTGGGTTTCGCGCCCTTGCAGGTGTCAAGGTGGCGAAATACTTGCGCTTCCTTCATGCGGGTATTGCATATAGGACAAGGGACGAGGCCGTCGTCAGGAGCTAGAAGATCTGTATTAGAACCATGGGGAATATGCGCGATAGCAGGTGCTGGTTTACCAAAGGTTTCGTCCTCGACCTCGTCGTCGTCCTCCGCATGTTGCGACTGCTCAAGTTCAGATTCTTCGTGTATTGCTGCAGCCGCCGTCTGCCCTGATCTCGTTCTGCTAAGCCTCACGGAACTCCTCAGTCGCTTGGTCTCGGGCTGATGTTCGCTTGATGCAGGTTCCTCCTCGACCATCTTCCTCTTGGGCAAGTCTCGGATCGTCGCTTGCAGGGCCGCCGTCCTCGCAAACTGTAGTGTATCTTTCCTTGCCTTGACGAATGACTCAACAACCTCCTCCATGGACCAATTACTCCTCAACTTCAACTCCTGGTCTGAAGCCCGGCAGAGGGGGCACTTTCCGTCGTTGGAGAGGGCGCGACGGATGCATAGTGAGCAGAATGTGTGGCAGCAGGACGTGAGCATGGGCGTTTTGAAGAAGTCCTTGCAAACCTGGCAGCGTAAGGAGGCCTCGACTGCCGAGAGGGTTGGGAGGGGCGTCGAGAGCCAGTCTGTTGAGTCGGGAACGTCTTCGAAATCGGCCATTGTGGCGTCGGAGGCAGTGTATTCGTGAGGGCTCGATTTTGAGGTTGGTTACGGGCTTATTATAAGTTTCTACATGCCTTGCTCAGGGACACTAGGAAACAAACGAGTACACTAAACCTGTAATTAGATGTAAAGTCTTTGAGGCATCTTCGGGAGAATGTAAAAGTCGCGTCGAGTGGCGGCGCGCTTGGAGTCAGGGATCTAGAGGCCAGAGGCGCACTTTAAGTGGATAACGTCACCAGCCTGGCCAATCGCACTTTTCTAAGATACCCAAGAAGGGGGTGTGAGCCTAAAATCAATTAAGACCAAGTGTGAACCGCGTCTTTTACCATCCCAGACGCGTCTCACCAACCCCATCGTCCCTTCTTCAAGGGGAAGCACTTTTAAAACTCCCTGCAAAAGGCTCGATTGCGGTTTTGGCCCCTTTGCATTACCAATCTCACCAGCAAAGACCTCCATATTCTACATTCTGGTAACTTTCATCATGGAAGAGTTCAAGAAATACCTGGCGGATGAGATCCTCAGCGAGGAGAAGATTGTATGCTTCGAACCCCCCCTGTTGACAGATAGTTGGTTTAGATACTGATGCCTGCTCAGGTCACATATCGAAGCCTCAGTAGAGCTTTGAAAGTGCACGTCAATACAGCGAAGGGGTCTGTTTCACCAACCTTCCAATTGTTCCGTTCAGTTACTCATCGGTTTTCAGGATGCTCTATGAGTTCCATCGGTCACAGAATGGCATGCGCCCCGGCACAATCCACGCTACCTATCTTATCTATGGTATACAGAAGGCGGCGAAGGTTCAAGAGGATGGAGACGTTGAGATGACCAGCTCTCCTCCTGATGCTGAGCCTTTGTCTGATGAGGTCGTCACCCATTCCCTGACCTTGGTCCCCGGCGACCGTCTGAAGGGTACGTCCAATATTTGCTTATGCCCATGTTTCTCAGCTCACTGACTCACTTTTTAGATGTATTGGAAACATACGAAGAGTTGTCGTCTTTTCACATCTACAGCCTGGCTAGGCACCCCACCACAGTATGCTTATCGGCTTCATCTCTCGAGCCAATGTTGACCTGTTGCCTAGGAGTTGCAGATGCTGGCGGATGTCACGCAGCAGATTAAGGAGCAGTCGACTGACGATAGCACATCCATGGCCGAAACGTATGGTACCATCACCAATCCTAATGTTCGGAAGCGCGATCGCCAAGGACGGCCATTACCTGCTCCCGTGGCTGCGACGCTAGCGGCCAAGTCTGTTAAGAAGGACATCGCACCGTCTGTAGCCAAGCCCGCGTCCCCTGAGCCCAAGAAAGAGCCGGTCAAGCAAGAGACAAAGGCATCTGCCAAGGAAGCCTCATCTTCTATCGCGGCAACCAAGAAGCAGGCGGCACTGCCAACATTGAAGAAAAGCGGCTCTTCGGGCATCATGTCGTCGTTCGCCAAAGCTGCGGCGAAGGCCTCAAGCAAACCGCAGGAGGCGCCGAAACCAGAGATCCCGGCTGCCCTGTCTGATGATGGCGAAGACGATGATGAAGATATCCCAGCTGCCAGGTCTTCGGTCAACCCAGGACGAAAGTCTAGAAAGGACCGTGAGGCCGAGCTGAAGCAGATGATGGAGGAGAGCGAGGAAGAGGATGAGCCCGAGGAAAAGGAGGAGGAGCCTGAAGATGAGCCGATGGAGGAGGCTCCTGAGCCAGAAGCGAAGCCCGAACCCGAGCCAGCGGAGGTTGTCTCTAGCACTGGCGACGGCCGAAGACGTGGCAAGCGAAGAATCATGAAGAAGAAGCAGATTATGGACGACCAAGGCTATCTGGGTAAGTTCAAGTCCACTCATATGTCGTTCGCGATGCTGACGCTGTACTATAAGTGACCATTCAAGAGCCCGCTTGGGAAGAGTTTTCCGAGGACGAGGCTCCTCCACCGCCGTCCAAGGCTAAATCTTCTTCATCTGCGCCTAGTTCAGGAAGCCAGCCAACAAAAGGGAAGAAGGCGGCACCCAAGGGGCAGGGCAACATCATGTCTTTCTTCTCGAAAAAGTGATACCCCTGGAGATGCCGTCAGTTGTGAAATAAGACTTATCTAATCGAGTTAGCATGAAAAGAGGGGTGGTCTCAACCAGCACCATCACATGTTACTAGTGAAGAGCTGGCACCAATGGGCGCTCTAGCTTTATTAGACATGAAATGTTACAGGTAGGCTTTGTGACTTGCGGGCATCTTGCAAAGTTACAACAGGGCTCTATCTCAGGAATAAACATTTCTAGTTGAGGGAGAAAGTGGTGGCAAACCAAATAACAGAGGTAATTTCGCGGGATCAAAGTGGCTATACTACCTACCTACCTACACACCTACCAATGACTATCAACGTACAATAAGTCCGTTCTCCATACCCATCTTCATGAATCGGGACTGGCAATTATGGTTTTTACCTGTCTTGTCTCACGCAACCAACAGCGCCGGCCCGTACCGGTAGGTACAAATTCATGTAGGTACCTACCTACCTACCTAGGTAGGTAGTGTACCTAAGAGTCTAAGAGATGGCGGTGCGGACGCCGGAAGTGCCCCGCGTAACCCCGCAGTGGGCCTGGGCCATGAATCAATTGAGATGCAACGCTAAAACACCCAGCTCCAGTGAGAGCTCCTGCAAGGGACCGCAGTGACGCTACGGACACCTGGCTGCCCTGGGAGAGCTTTCGGCCCATTCTCCATTCGCCGTGTCTGTTTCAACGTCCGCACATTGCTCTGCTTTGTTTTGCTGCTTTGCAAAAACATTGCCACCTCGACTGTCCGTCTGCGGTCTTTGCAAGAGTTCTCGAAGGCACTCATGAGAACATATACTTGAAGTTCCTTTCCTTATGCCTTTCAGGCCTCGTGACCATGTCTTTACGATCCGTTATCGATTTGCTGCTTCCCCTAGGCCTCTTCGCCGGCCAGGCCTACGCGGCGCAAGAGCCCTTGACGGGTGACGATCGTGCAGCATGCCCCAATTACGCGCAATACTCTACCTATCCCCAGTGAGTCGCAGAATCAAACCTGGCGCCCTGCTGAGAGATGCGACCTACCTAGTACTGACATACCTGCTGCCAGTAAACCGCTGAGCGAAGGTCCCCTAGCCCTGCCCTACCAACGACCCGACCCCCGATGCCGTACCTTCTACTCTGCTGCCATCGAGAAAGTCATTGAGGATGTCACGTCTCGAATGAAGGACCCCGACCTGGCCCGCCTCTTCGAAAACGCATTCCCCTCGACAACCGATACCACCGTTAAGTTTCACACCGACGGAACCGACACGCGCTTCGTTGACCTGAACGGCCGCAGTTTGCGCGACGAGGGCAAATGGGAGGGGCCACAGTCCTTCATCATCACCGGCGATATCATTGCCGAATGGCTGCGTGACAGTACAAACCAGCTCTCTCCCTACCAGCCATTGGCCAAGAAGGACCCGGCTGTCTTTAAGCTGATCCTCGGGGCCATCAATACCCAGGCCGAATACGTTATCGAGTCGCCGTACTGCAACGCGTTCCAACCCCCACCGATCGCGAACCTCCAGCCGAGTCACAACGGACAGGACGATAACGTGCACCCCATATATGAGCCCTCATTCGTTTTCGAGTGCAAGTACGAGCTGGATTCGCTGGCGCACTTCTTGGCGCTGGGCAACGACTTCTACGAGCACACGGATTCGAAGGATTTCCTGACGGGCAGATGGTTCCTGGCCCTAGAGACTTTGCTCACCGTTTTGGAAGAACAGTCCCGCTCAACGTTTGATCCGGAATCGGGGCAATACCGAAAGAACGAGTACACTTTCCAGCGCAGAACGGATGCGGGCACCGAGACGCTGAACCTGAGGGGTGTCGGCAACCCCCTGAACAACGGTACTGGTCTTGTCAGATCAGCCTTCCGGCCCAGTGACGATGCTACCATCCTCGGCTTCTTCATCCCGGCGAACGCCATGATGGCCGTGGAGCTGAAGCGTACGGCAGCAGTACTGAAGGCGGCCGACAAAGACGTTCTTGCGCAGACGGTAGAAAAATGGAGCCAGACCATCACGGATGGCGTTTGGACTAATGGAGTTGTCAAACATGCCAAGTACGGAGACGTTTTCGCATACGAGGTCGACGGCTACGGCTCTTCCATTCTCATGGATGACGCAAACTATCCCTCGCTGCTTGCTCTGCCTTTGATGGGATTCTTGCCGCCGGATGATCAGACATACCAGAACACAAGGAAGATGCTCCTAGAGAAGACTGGTAATCCCTACTATCTTGAAGGCATGGCCTTCCACGGAATCGGAGGTAGGTAGTCCTTCGATGCGTGACACGCGACCGGCCTATTGAAATTGTACAGGTCCTCACATCGGCTTGTCCAATGCCTGGCCGATGAGTCTTTTGATACAGGCGCAGACCACCGAGAACGACGAGGAGATCGCTGAGTGTCTCGACTTGGTTCTCCGCTCGGCTCGGCTCGGCCTAGTCCACGAGAGTGTTGATGTCAACCGCATTTCCTCTTTTACCAGTGAGTAAAATCATGCGCCTCAGTAACCCAGGACTTGATCCAATACTGACAATAATACGTAGGGAGCTGGTTTGCTTGTAAGAACCGACGTCGAACCTAATGACCCGTTGACCGTGCTGACGTGGACCAGGGGCCAACGGCGTGTTTGCCGAAACGATTCTAGACCTCGCCAAACGGAAGCCTCACCTGATTTTTACTGACAAAAAGCCCTACACAATTTAGACATGAGATCGACCGCACGGCCAGATATGGAAGGTACGCTGGCTAATGCACAGCATTACGAGCATTGGTTTCAAGATAGACTCGTCTGCAGAGGAACATAGTAAGGCGTGGGAACCGGTCTACCTGCATTATATATACCCAGAGACCTTGGCTGAGAGACATGCGTAAATAAACGTCCGAGCCATAGAAAACCAACGGTGCAGGATTTAGGTTGTCTAGTCCACATATGAACTACCTTATTCTATTTTGACAGGCCGATCTTCTGTCGTGCCTCCATGCCGCCCCCCCTCCCCAACCTGATCCAAAATCATCACACGTGAACTGAGCTGGTCTCAGAATCCAAGATCTTCTAACCTCTGCTTATCGTCCGTCAGTTATTTTCGACTATTTGACGTTATCAACATCAAGTCCACTTGTCGACTTCCACTGAACGCCGTCTTTCATCGCCTTCAACACGGCACCGAGTCTCTTCACACCCTCGACGACGTCCTCCTCCGGCTCCCATGAGAAACACAACCGAATCTCCCTGTCAAATCTCGCGGACTCCTCGTCCCCATGGACCTCAAACTGACCACCGTGGCCAATGACCAGTTCCTCGGTCTCCTTCGCCCTGACTGCTGCCTCCCGGCTCGACATGCCCTCCGGCAGGCTGAACCATACGAAATACCCGCCATACACGGTGGCGCCCTTCAGCGAAGACCCGCGAATCACGACCCTGTCGCCCAGCGGCTGCTGGATGTAATCCGAAATGGCCTTCATCATGGCCCGGTGCCGCCTCGCAAGCGCAGGCCTCGTCTTCTCGTCGAGCTGCCTCTGTAGCTCTCCGCTCTCGAGGAGCTCCGCAACTAGCATCGCAGACAGCTGGCTCGGCGCGCCGCCGCTGCACGTGGACCCCGTCTGCGAAAGACCGTACGCGAAGGCCGGGCTCCCCTCGGCCCAGCCCGTTCGCACGCCCGGTCCAACGATCTTGCTGAAGGAGCCGTTGGAGACCGCGTTGCCGAAGGAGGCATCCGGGACGCCCAGGGCGCGGTCGATGTCCACGAGGCGCGGCAGGCGCATCTCCGGGATGTAAGGGCCCGGGACGGCGTCGGAGGAGGTCACGGGCCATTGGAGGAAGTCGTAGACATCGTCGCTAACGATGAGAGCGTCGTGCTGGCGGGCGAGGGCAACGAGCTCGTAGCGGCGTTCGAGGGACATTGTCTTGCCGGTTGGGTTAGAGCAGGTTGGGACGAGGTAGATGACGTGGCGGTAGAGCTTTCTCTTCTTCGCTTGCTTGAAGCGCTGTTTAATGTCAGTGGGCTTCGTCCACATCGCGCTCACTGTGTAGCGACGGCTTCTTTCAGGATGGGAGGCGTGTGATAACCGTGAGAAACACTTGAGGTGGGCTGAACTTACTTCGTCGCCTCCTTTTCCTGCCGCCTCGAGCCCCTTCCTCAGATACTCGATGTCAATCCCGTCATCGTCCTCAGGGACCGCCTTGAGGCGCCCGTCAAACCCGGCGTCGGCAAAGATGGGGCAGGCGAGGAAGTAGCACGGCGCGACCATCCACACGTTTTTGGTGTACAGCGGGTCGGTATAAGACTGTAGGATGCACGCAAGATTCTGGCTCACGCCTCCCGTGACGCAGATACGGCGGGCATCGGGCGGGTGATGCTGGTGAAGACCGTCGCGACCCGAGTCCGAGGCAGCGGTGCCGGTGGCTGACGGAGGTGCGGGGTCGGCCGCGGGGTAGAAGGCCGAAAGCCAGCGGGTGAGGGACTCGCGGAGGGGCTGGTAGCCCGGGTCAGGGCCGTACTGGAGTCCCGGAATATAAGTGGCGGGGTCGGCGAGAGTCTTGACGGCGGCAGCGGAAAGGGCCGCTGCTGGGAGGAGAGAGGGGGAGGGCCAGCCGCGAAGGAGGTTGATGGGTTTCTTATGCAGAGGGGCATTCATCTTGGAGGCTGGCGATGGCGCTGATGATGAGAAGAAGCGACGAGACCGGACACATATACGATGATAAGGAGAGATCGCAAACGATAAGCCTTGATTGTAAATGTTCGCACCGCGGGGAGGAGTCGGGGTGATGCGTGCGCTGTAATTGAGGGGTCGGTGATGGTGAGGTAATTGAGCTAGGTGCTTCGACACTTTTATCACGCTATGCTTCATAACCTTGGCTCAACGGAGTGTACACTGGCCGAATCAAAAAGTGATATTGCACTTGCTCTTTAATTAGGTGTCGAGTTGAAGTTCAAAATGCTCACCTCCGCATTCGGAGACATGTAGATACGGCACGCCCCACGCAGAATCTCACATTTCATCTGACCCTTAAGAATCCAGTCAATGCTCAACGTTGTTGCTTATCAAACGAGCAGACCGTTCTGATGAAATTTTATTCTTTGAAGCGGCGAAAAACAGGGGGTATCATATTCTCACTTATAAAAAAACCACATAGTCAAGACGTTTCGTCGTGAGTGATAAAATACCTCTACCATCCCCATGTCCTCGTTGAAGCCGTGAACACAGGCGGCTTCCACTGTATTTTGTTGGCGTCAATAAGCCTCTTCTGTTTCACCTTCTGCTTCTCTCTTTGCTGTATCAGCTTCTCCGGGATCACAATCTTGTGCTCGCCCTTGTGGTACACTTGCATCTTGAGCGCTTGTAGCGTGTGTTCCACATCCTGAGGGATGATTGCGAGTGCTGTCGAAATTGACTCGATCGTCGTCTTCTCATCACGCTCATTGTATCCTACCAGGAGGTCCAGGATGTTCTCACCCCAGTATTGACGGTAACTCAGCAGGCCCAAATCGGAGAGAGGCTTCTCGGGCGATCCCAGCTTGCCTTCAATCCTGGACAGCTCATACGAGAACTGAATCAGCAAGCGACCGTAACCTTTGCGCTGGTATTGAGGCAGCGTCAGAATGCAAGCAACGTTGTAGCCATCAGCACTCTCCTTTTCCTTGGAGAAGTACCCTATTATGTGACAGCCCTTATCGTCTCGAGTCGTCATGACGTAGAACAAAAAGGGGTCGACATCGTAGTAAAGCGTCTTGTGGTCAAGGAACATCTTGGACAGTAAACATAGGTTGCGGCAGTACGTCCGCTGCCTCCTACCGTCGATCTCGAAGAATGACACCGAGTCATCTCGGTAAATTTCGTTGCCGGGAGGGTGCTGCAACGTGCACTTGCGCCTGTGTCTCGTAAAAGACTTCTCATCGCCGTAGTACCCGAGACAGAACTCGCAAATGAAGATAACATCCTCCTGGCTGAAGATCTCGGGATAGGGCGAAAAATACCAGGGGAATAGGTCGTGCTTTCCGAACTGCACCTTTGAGATATTTCGGATTCGCGAGATCTCGGCAGGGTTCTGGGTCATGGAGCCATGCGTCCTGAGCTTCTCAATCTCGTCCTCACGGCTGAAGCCACTTAGCAAGTCCTTCTTTTGGACTTCTTCTTCCAGGTCGACTTCCATCTCGTCGCCTCCCGCTGCGGGTGTAGCAGTCGCATCGCCGGTCGCTGGTGTTGGAGCCTGGCTTTCCTCGGCTGTGGGCGTCATCTTCTGACTCTGCGACTCGACGAACTCGGTCCATGGGTGTGGGGTGGCGGCCTCAGACGGCGCCGACTGCTCCCTCTTCGCGGGCCTTTTCTGGGATTTTTTGGAAACTTGCTTCTTTGATGTGGCAACGCCCTTCTTCGTTTTAGGGTCCTTGGGTTTCTCTTTCTCGGGTAATGGCCATTCGACATCGTGATCGAAATCGATGCGGACCGTCGGTACCCACTCGTCGAGACGCTTGTTGAAGTTATCGAAGTTGCAGTAGAACTGCCGTCCGCTTTTTGTTTCTTTGATACTGAGGATTTCGGCTCTGCGTGGTATACCCTCTTTCCTGACCATGGCAATGCATCCCACCCTATACCGCAAGGGTTAGTGGATGGCTTCAAGCGGACCGACTCACTTGCGAGATGGCGGGGTCGTGGCATGACTCACCTGATGGTTTCCGGAGTGGCCTTGCCCTTTTGTCTAGGCTCGCTAGAGCCCACAGTAGGCTCGCCATTGGCGCCGTGTGCCGCCATGATGAAATTTCCGGTTCGTGGTGGTTGGTTGATGAGAGTTTGTGCTCGCTGCTTGCTGGCTTCGTGGGTTCCTTTCGTAAAAGATGGCGAAGTAGCAAACGGGAAGAGGAAGGTGGTGTGGCAGAAAACGCGAGTTGGTCTGGGCGGTGAACAAACTACCGCGAACCCCTGCACATTGATGTGGGGGTACAGGCAGCGATAGGCGATAGCTCCACTATCCGATGCCTCGATAATTGCATTTTTAATTTTCTTCTACTGAGAATCATTCATCGCCGAGTTCATCAGCCATTTTCCAGTTCACCAAACCTGGGAAGTTTTAGGAGAATATTTCACGATTCTCATTCTGCAGTACTCAAGTGTCTATTACTGGCTTGGGGGGGGGGGGGGGGGGGG